>JAVQKC010055041.1:0-17419 GCA_036025475.1 Philypnodon macrostomus
AAAGGCACACAATCTTCTCAGAGCACGAAACTTCATCTCTACCCGTATCCTCTACCATCTATAGGTTCTAAACTTTCACCCCTGACCCCGTCACACCCTCCTCCGAGCTCCAGCAGCAACAAAAGCAGCAGATTAGGGAAATGAACAGGCTAGAGGGGGATTACTATAGGCCCTTTTCATCTCAGAGTTGACACAGTCTTTTAGAGCTCCTTCAACTTAATCTGACGGCGGTTTACTTTTTTGTTTGTTTACTTGACTATGTTAGTCATGGTTTATGCATTTAGACTTAATAGTAGCAAAAGCCCACAATCCTGAAATGACAGACCACATCACTTTCATGTCCTAAATAGTGGCCGTTAGACACATAAACATACAAGACCGCGTGCCACTTTGTGATGCTGATGTGTATTTGCTACTTCCTGTCAAGTTTAACTGTTGGGGGGTCATGTAAAGACAGGAAGTGGAGAGCCCAACAGGAAGTACAGAGGATGAGTGATAATGTTAGCTTAAGTTATTAATCAACTTTACCATTGCTCTTTCTGCATTTCTAGGAGCTTTTTGTCAAATTAATTATACTTGTTAAATTGAGGTTAAACAGAATGAACAAATAATATCAATAGTGCAAATAGCTGAACCAGGACCTAATCAGAGGACTAAATACTAATAGAAAAATATTGTAGGTTCTAATGTGGAAACAGCTGTTACAAAATACGTGACTACATACAGCATATAAAATAAAGTACTGTGCATGAAGACTATAAAGTTCAGAATGTTCACTTAATTAAATGCAGCTCTTTCTTTTTGTATTTTTTTTATGGGCCCGACCCTCTTGAAGCACGTCTGGTAAGTGTTAAGCCATTTAGCTCCTAATACCAACAACAAACACTACTCTTTCTGTGCTGGCCCTGGTGCGGCACACAGTGAGCTGCCTGCTGGAGGTCAGGCTACTCTATAATCGGACTGTGCCCATCTGCCCTCTGCTCTCCCTCTCACACACACTGAGAGGCAGGTTTGGCTCCACGGCGGGGGACTAAACGGGACACAGGGACACAGATGCCCATTGACACGGCACCATTCATCCAGTTTAAGCCCCAGCGTAGCCACTCAAACTGCTCTCACAATAAGTAGATCATTTAATGACTTGGAGTTGGTCTGATTTGACAGCAGTGGCGTAGGTGAAACAGGGCAGGTCATCATAATCGGAAGGTTGTTGGATCAACCCTTATTCAGTCTGCCCTAGGGCGGTGGTGGCCACAGAGGAAGTTTGCCATCACCAATGTGAATAATGCACGCAACTGTAAAGACCTTTGAGTGCACCGAACAGCTGTGGCTTCAGATCAAGTTTACCAGCACCAATACGTGAATAAATAATGCACTCAATTGTAAAGTATACAAAACATCAGATAAATCCTATGCATCTTTCTTATTATTTGATTTCGTGTATGTGCGCTCTAAACACTGTGTGTAGCTGTCGATGTGTGTGCCAGTATATTTATGAAGCTCTGGTTCAGACATTTAATTTGCCACAGCCTGGTGAATGTGCAGAGAGGCGTCTCAGTAGATGTGGGCTGTCACCACCCTCTCCTCCCTCTCCTCCCTCTCCACCTTCTCCTCTCTCTCCTCCCTCTCCTCTCTCTCCTCTCTCTCCTCCCTCTACCTCCCAGCATTCCTTCTCCTTTACAAATCCTTCACTTTTCCTGCACCAGCATCCCTGCCCCCGCTCCCCCTGGTTCCTGCCTGTACCCCATGCTGGGGCTAATTTTAGCTTCTTCCCTGGTTCCTATAGCATCCAGCTGGAGGTAACTCTCCACCCCTGCTTAGGCTTGAAGAGCATGTCTACCAGGGATCACGAAGTGCTGCAGCGTGCTCCTCGGGGGCATGCAAAAGGTGTGCTGTTGGGTTGGAAAAGCACAGAGGTGAGGAATGCTCTTTAACCAAGGTGCTGTTGTAACAGGAGTCTACCTCTCAGATGGGTGATCTTATCTTATCATCTATTTCCTTTGTTTATGTTTTTCACCCTGTTCACTAACCCCTGTTCTTTACTCCAGAGGGCACACTCGCAGGTGATTGGTTAACTATGATCCCTGGTGGTCTATTAGCAGTTTAAAGTACAAGTGATGTGATGAAGACTGTGGCAGGCAGCTTTGTGTCAGATCAACGCAAAAGGGCATAGATGCATACAACTCACTAGTAGTAGTAGTGGCCCCACATCACAGCCTTACCAAGTGTCAAGTTGTGGTATTGCAATAAATGCTCCTGTTTTTCAATCAATGTTTTTTATTCACTTCACATAAAGGAATCTGCCAATTCAGATCATTTTGTATCATTGGGATAACCAGGGAGCTTTGTAGGATGTTAAGATGGGATCAAATACTTCTAGGTCTTTAGACACTTACATGTATAAAAGTAAGTAATAGTAAGTACACAACTATAAATAAAGAATGTTTCTGTAATTGCAAATGTTAAACCAGCAACCACACTGATCCCGCTGACCACTCAGCTGCCTTTAAAAATCCAGCAGCACAAACTGCACAAAACTGTACAATGTCTCACTTTGTCATCTGTCCGCCCGGATTTGCTTTATCCTTGTTGTTGTTTTTGTCCTGGCTTTTGGGCCAAATTCTTACATGTAGGCGTTCATTCAACTGCTCTAACAAGCCTACTGGGGCATGAGCGGCGCTATCTGTGGGACATGAATCGGACCTGGCCAAGGGCACACATCACATCCAGAGAAGAAGAAAGGCCCTGACAGCGGCCTTTCCCTCCTCCTCCATGGATCCTTGGTGGATTTCCTGCATCCTATACATGTATTTTGAGCTCCTTGTTGGCTTGTTATAATAAATCTCAATGCACTTACTGTATGGGACAGTGGCATCTCTCATCTTTCTGTGGGTCAGCCTGTGTGAGCTGTTTGGACGGAGTGAGGATGTGATTCATCATGGTGTGGTCAGACGGACTCAACAGGCGTAACCACACACAGCCGCAGCGGGCCATCTGAGACCAGGCACCGCTGAGGCACGGGCCATTCTCCACACAGGATCCTTCAACACCCTGAGGAGCAGCCAGGGTGGAGTACAAAGACATGAGAACAACTGTCAGTGTGTATAGTCCTAAGTGTTGTACAAATACAGTGGGTAGTCATCACTGTTGCGAACCATGTGCATGAAGTTTTGTTGGCAATAAAGAACTAGCAAAAAAATTTGTATCACATACATTTTCATCACTATACTTTTCCTCAACATGGTAAATGCTAGCTAATTCAATCAATCCAATAAATAGGTCACACTGCTTGTATTCTTGGACTTAGATACTAGTATGTGCTCTGAGGAACTTCTTCTCCAACGTCCCTCTGGAGAAAGGATCGGTCCAAGGCTATGGCCTCCAGTTTCCACAGCTCTCTTCCTCCTATTTACTCTCCATCTCCAAGTCAGTTTCCCCTGTGGACAGACCTGAAGGACATGTCACCACCACAACACAGCTCTGGATGAGACAAGTCTTCATATTTTTCTTATTTCCTAGCCATCTTTGCCTCCTAGGCGTATACTCCCTTCTTTGCCTCCTCCCACCTCACACTCTCTTTTTTGGTTTCCACCCAGTCGCTGCAAACACACAAACTCAATTAGCTAATGACACTGGCCATTGGGTGGTCCTAATTAATGTTTACTGGTTGCCTGATGTCAGCTTTCAGGCCATGATTTATAACTCGCACCCTGTTGCACCACTGACACTTTCACGATGTTGTAACATATATATGGAGGGCTCAGGACTACGCTACACAATACAGTATATTGTTTATGCAATAATAGCAAACACAATATTTGCAGTACAAGGAAGTAAACTTATTGAAACACAAAATGTTGTGGTCTTCCCTCTGAACTTCCCTGATTAGGTTTAACTTCCACCTGGTTTAGCCTCATTTTAGTCTTTGGTAAGTTTTGCTTTAGCCCTAGGTTCAACCAGTGAGTACAGAACCTTGTATCTCTTTATACATTACATTAAAATCTATGGTCAATACAATCTTTTCCTTTTCTGGACACATTGTTCTCTTATACAGTATCTTATATGCAACCATGAGGTAGCAGTAGCCCAGTGGATTCTGACAGTCTGCAGACCGAGCCAGAATACCAGTATTCATGAGAGATATGCAGAAATGTTATCATTGTGTCCTGTGAAAGAGCTTACAGCTTTCAGTGTCTACAGTCCAAACATAGAGGACCCAGCAGACGCTATGTGAACAGGCCCCACGGAGCAGCAGCTGTTAGGCTCTCAAAGGGTTAACATGTGCTGGGCTCACAGACTGTGTGACGCACTGTCTCGGTGAGAGAAAGTCTAACAGGAAAGGCAGTCTAAAAAGGTCCCTGTGCAGCGAGGGCCCAACGTACATTTTCTTTGGCCCTCTACTCACATTTTTTTGCACTTGTTTTTACAATTTGCTTAACTGCAGTTCAATGGTTTTCAGATTTCCGAGATTGCTGCAGGGGTTTGTTCTGATTTTAATTCCTTTTGTTTAGACAATGTATTTTATTGCAACACTGTAAAATCTGACCTTAAAAACTTCTATATGAGTCCAACTCCAAAGTTACAACACGCAATAGTTTTTAATGTATTTAAAATAAAAACTTTAGTCACTTGTGTCTGTTCACTAAGGGCTCTCTTAGGTCTTCGGTGGGATTACACCCTTAATTTTGTTTATCTTCAGATAAACAAGCTTTGATACATCTGACTAAGTAAGGTTAACCAGTCATAATTTGCAGTCTTTCCCAAGGATTGCTCTGTGTATGGCAGAAGTTCCTGCTCCGACCAAGGCCCTTCTCAACCTGGGCTACCATCTCCTCTGTCCTTGTTGCCCACAGTTTCACCCCTATGCTCCCCATTAGCTGCTGTAAGTGGGGTGTTGAACCAGCAACCACACCTGACCCAAAAGGCTTAGCATGTTTGCATATGTGTGTTTGTGTGAATGAGAATGAGTTCATTTAGGAGGTGGACACAAGGCTTCATATGTTAATACGCTGCACATGTGGCTCTGGCACTGGCGGGTCGCACTGTTCAGAATGACCCCCTACCCGTTTCTACCCCGTCCCATTCATGGACACTGAATGTGGCGTTCCATTCAAGCTGCTTTCACAGAGAATGGAGGGAAAAAAGGGGGTCTTAGAGGGAGAGGGGTTGGCTCGAGGAGAAGGAAAAACAATTCGTGTGCAAATGGATGCCTCTCCCTTATTTCTGGATGACCCACCCCCTCCCCTTATGTCTTGGGATGTTAGGCAGAGTCAAAATGGGCCTATTTAGAGTCCATAAACTGTGAATAAAAAGTAGTAACAGTTTTGTATGAGATTTGTGTGTATATGTGAGTTTATTAAAGGAGAAAGGCCTCTGAATATGTTCATAAGTCAGAGTCAACAATGGCCACTCTCATAGAGAAGCTGTGGAGATGTAAATCAGCCCAAGGGGGGAGACAAAACAAGTGTCCTCCCACCACCTCCACACCCCAATGTTAAAAGCATATATTACTCTTAACTTAAATTCCTTTTTAAAGGGTAGGAAAGTGTAACATCACCAAAGCAGCCCCAGGGTGAAAAAGACCCACTGAGAGGGCGGAAAAGCCATCAGGAGACAACTGTAGATAAAAGCTTGAGTAGTTAGATCAACTTTAAAAGGTCCTTAATAGATCAATCATTGAAATCAGTTTAAAACAAACAGTACATTTACACTACAAAAGCTTTTTCATTACATTAGGGAAAATACTTGATTTTTAAGATCGTTTTCATTCTGTAATCATATTGTACAAACATATGCATTTCAAACATGTTTTTTTAATTTGCCTCAATATTTTATATCAATTCTGAAGAGAATGCATATACACTGAATCAGCACTGACTCATATCTGCAAGTCTCAACTGCTCCAAAATGTCCCTTTTTACATCTCAGTCCTAATCCTAACCCTTAAACCAACTAGAATTACAGTAAATAAAACTAGAACAGGAAGCAATATAGCTGTAAAATATATTATTATTATTACTTGTACACATGTCTTCATAATTCACATGGGCTGTATAAAGTATGTGGAAGGTTCAAGCTGTGGCCAGCCTCTTGTTTGTGGTCAGTGGTTGTGGTATGTGGGGTTTGGAGTGAGAGCTGCGGGCCGTGTGGAGTCTGTGAGTGTGAATGAGCAGCGAGCCAGGCGCTCAGGCAGACAGACACCGGTCAGAGATAAGCACATGAAAGCTCCAGGGACGGCTGCTGGGCCAGAGATTGATCCATCAAAGTCTAAGTGACATTTGATGCCAAACTCATGAAAACAACACAATGATAGTGTCTGGAATTATTTACACAGAGAGTGTGTGGACATGCAAATAAAGGGGGCATTCATAGACATTTAGAAGATAGATCGCTTCTGAAGTTTATTGAAAAAAAAGGGGGTCGCGGGTGACTGGAGCCTATGCTAGCACCTATGGGCTTTAGGTGGGGTGGGCACAGGGCGGAAGGAGACAACTTTTACCTAACCAACCTAAATAATATAATGTGAATAAACTTACTAGCAAGCCCTGACATTTACAATTTCATACTATTTTCCTATGCAGCTTAATGTCATTTTTTCATCTGTGTTCATATCCGACTGTTTATTGTCAGTTTCCTGTTTGCATGCAGTGGTGACTAACAACCACCATTGAGAAGTGCTATTAGATAATGAACTCAGCTCACCTCCGGTAGGTGCCAAACAGCCCCAGGCCTAAGAGCAGTCAAGTAACGACAACTCCTGGGTATACACACAGTTGACAAGTATAGACCATCTCGGAAAAGGCCAACACACCTCGTTAAAATGTATATCATAGTTAAACAGAGTGGTGATTTAGTCCGACTGCTTTTTGTAAATGGCATAAGTCTTTATAAGGCAGCCATGGGGTCTCATATTGTACTATTGATTCGGTTTTATGAGCATAACTTTATGTGGAGCAGTAAAATGTTGATTTCAGCCATTGGGTATTATGACTGACCACTTTCGTTATTTAATGGTCCACATATCCAGTCTAAGAGAGCTTGTAAGGATTTCTGTCAAATTACTTTTACTCTGTTTAAATACTGTAGATAAGATTTTGAATATGACGCACTTATAAGAATAGTTTTGACACACAATGTATTTTACTTCTGCTTTGGATATGACATTTGGAAGGAACAATACTCTTATTTGAATACAAAATGTGGCTACTTTTATACTTCTACTCGAGTAATGTAAGCTTACTTGTGTAATATTATAGTAATAACAATCTCACTCCTGGCTTGGGCATGTATACCACATGGTTTTAGTGGGTTGTGAGGCCACCAATGGGGAAGTGTGTGAGAGCCCTGGGAGCCGTGTGAGAGACACATGAAGACACAGAGAGCTCACTGTTCCAATATCTGAAGAAGAGGAGCAGAAAAACGATGGCACTGCGAAGTCATGAAAAAGTGTCTTTGTGTCAGAGGCTTGAAAAACAGCCCATTTAGAGTGGTCTGCCTATTAGCTCCACAAAGACAAGGGTCTGTCTCTGAAATCGGCTGCAAAGACTATTTAGTGTATACTGTATCAAGGGACGGCAAACAGGATCCTCTCTTTGCACCCGGCTCTGGCCTTCCCCTCTCTTCTTACAAAGGACTTTCTCTGCATTCCTCCTCTGGGCAGAAGATCCTTCATGGCCCCTTTTCTCCATTCATCTTCTCATCTAAGCCCATCTCAAAACACTCGCTTTCCTGGAACAGAAGTATGGGCTTGTGTCTATATGTTCCACTTGTAGCAGCAGAAGTAAAGTAGCCAAAAATGGTACTTGAGTAGGGGTATTGTTACTTCCAAATAATGACTCAATTAACAGTCAAAAGTGGGGATCCAGATATTTACAAAAAATAAATTAATTTAAAAAATAAAAATAAAATAAAAAATGTAATTAAAAAAATTTAAACTTGAACTACTTGAGAAACAGAATGTATCTCATCAATCAACATTACAGAGTGAAAAATATCAAACAATGTGTGAATTCTGGTATTTCCACACAACAACAACAACAACAAGCTTCTGTAAAGCAAACTCAACATAACTGCAGATGGAAGAAGAGTTGAAAAACAAGTATTAGAAGTATCATGTAGGCTGCATTAAAACTACTCCTAGAAGTACAGTGTATTAAATATATATATATATATATATATATGTAGCTGAATAAATATCACTTGATAATATCCAAGTCTGACAAGAGAGGATCCAAAAGCAGCTAACCAACCCTTCATGACAGGGCCAGTGGTCATGTGTCCTCCAATGACCACGATTACTAATTTAGTTCACATTGTAGACATGTATGACACTGCTTTGGGATTTTTCTGACGCAGACGTGCTCCATTGTGTGGGACGCAGCTGTGGCCCAGTGTCTGTCTGTTCACCACAGGGCAGTTTAGTTGTGTTGCACTTTGTTTATCTTTGGCAAACTGTGATTCGGGCAATGTAAGTGTACTTATTTGGTATCACTGATACTTTGTGGGCATGCTGGGTGTGTCAAGATTAGTTAAGTCAAATGGAAAGCAGAGAAGGCAGGACAACCCTCTTAGTCTTTCTTAGTTAGTGGACATATGCATTGTGTAGCTACACTCTCTGGCCACTATTAGGTCGATTTATTAACCTGCTTATGAGCTCAAGCCAGCCTACAACATTGCACATTATGTTTTTGGTTCCAGGTGGACAGTCTTGAGTATTTCAGGAATTTAAGCAGAAATCTACAGTTCATATACAACCATGTCTAGGGTTTCCAGTGAGTTTCAGTGCTGTGAGCAAAAATGCTTAATTGATGTCAGAGCTCAGAGACTAGTTTGATATATCTATAGGCAGCATTAGCTCAGATACCCACCCATTACATCAAGGTGTGCAGAAGACCATCTCTGAATGCACAAGATGAGAAGGGATCCACTGGAAGATCCATGGAGTAGGTATATATCTTATCGTATATTCCGCATTTGTATTAGTCAGGCAACAGTAGTTTTAGATGTATGTATGTAAACATGTCAAGGTACTGGGGTTGCACTGAATGAGAAAATAGTCTTGTGAGCTGCTTGGACATGTGCTCACCATAGATACATGACCAAATGCACTGATGTTCAATATATTTCCCAATAATGCCTTTGAGGAAGCCTGCAGTCAGGAAATAACCATCATTAGGCTCCTCATACCAAAGCTGATCAATAGCACTGATTGACAATGTCCCTTGAAGCACTTCCCTTTTTCATTTTGAAATCTTCATTCTTGCCCGCTCAAGCATGTGTATGAAAGATTTCTCTAAAAACGTGTTATCTTGGGTCATGTAGCTTTCCCTTCTAAGCTCATCTTTTCATGGTGCAATTTTAAATCTCTGGCAAGCATTTGAAGTAGGAGGAACAGATGAGCCTATACTCCCACTCTAAGTACAGAGCTCCTTGGCACTGCCTTGCATTGTCTTGGATTTGTGTAGGACAGCATGGATAAGTCAATAGATTCTTGTAGCAACGAGCAATCCTGTCTAGACAGTGAACAAGAATTAAACACAAATATATACTTTTAAGAATGCAATGCAATACAAAACAATATGTCTGTATATAATGTACACAATCAGCAGGTATTCAAGCCAAACTTGTTTTTGGGGAGTGAGTTATTCCAAAGAAACAGGATGCAGACCTGCATTGCTCCGCTCCCTACAGTATAGTGCACTGTCAGGACATGTCACAACCTGCCCCGAATAATCCATACACCATTCCCCCCTTTCCTTGCATGTGTCTGGATGCATTGGTCCCACTTCCCACTGTTCGGAGGTAGCAGCTAAAATAATGGGACCAACGCAGATCTGTGAAAGTGAGCGAAGGTGAAAGTGAGAGTTTCCCCCTACTGCGGCTGTAAAGAACATGATGTGCACTTATGTGCTTTGTACTTTGTGGAGCTGCCCTTTATGCTCATAGATTTTCAGATGATGTTGGAAAAGAATCAATGGGACACAGTCACTACCAGGAATGCGAGTCCATCGGAGGAAAGCTGTAGTTAGATAGTATTGGGAAATAGATTTTCTTCTGTCCGCTCACCCCCCTTCCACCTCCACCAGCAGCACCACAAGCTTTCTCTTCAATACTCACTGCAATTACTTCACAGTCAACTGAGAGAGATGGAGACTTTGGCAGAGTGAATGTGTGTCCGTATGTGTGTGTGAGAGGAAGCTGGCATGAGGGAGTGAAGGGACTGTAAGTACAGATGACATTTAAAAATTAACTGAATTAACAGCCAAACCCTGGACCATGAGCGCCAATTAGTCCTGGTCCTATTTGTCAGGGGATGATCCGTTTTATTTACCACTCCAAAACACTCATTGTTCAGTGTGACTACATCACATCTATCTGCGTAACAAAAATGAAAACTGTAAAACCCTGGGCTAGCACACTAACACAATCATTAACATTTGTCAAACGTTGTACTTATAACTTCCCCAACTTTCCCTCTACAAGACTTGTCTTTAACTATATTCATTTTTATAGCACAGAATTGTTGAGAAGGCATGTTGGAATATAATGTGAATTTACCGATCTGATGGGAAGTGGGGTGACCAATGTATAAAAAAGGTGCAATTAAACTGGCAACAAAAACATGCTATATTTGTGTTCATTTGAGTTCATTTTCAACATTCTGGATTGCCAGTCATGAAATGTGGGGGCATTTATAAGCAACAATTTCTACTCAAACACAGTACTAATATGGGAAAGTTACACCAATTCACCTAATAAATGCATTTCATGCAAAGAATTGGGAAGCCATAAATTAGGCATTGTAAGCCAGTCTGAGCCATTGATGCTCCAATAATATACGCAAACATGATACAAAGAACATATTGACTTTATTCATATTTTGCAGTTACGTCTAGCCCTGTTTAGAGTTGAGTTCATGGCTTGAACTTTGACTTAAGTGTCCATGTGTTGAATGCGCTTTATTCTCTTCCATGTGTGATTGATATCACCCACAATCCCATGTTCCAATACGCACTCACACATACAGTCTGGTTTTATCTCTATAGGAATCTGGAGAAAGGTGTCTGGACTTTCTCCTCCTCCTCCGGACATCATCTTTATCACTGTCCTTCCTCATCCTCCCCGTCTTGCACTATCTCTCCCCCTACGCTCCTCTTGGCTCCCCTTGTTCACTCTCCCTCCTCCACACCTCTCTATATCTTTTAGCTCTAGTATTTCTTGAGTCTCCCTCCTTTCTCTCCCCCGCTACATCTTCCCCGCTCGCCCGCTCCTCTCTGCAACAATAAATTACAGCAAAACCCTATGTACATCTCTTTGTTCTCCCCGCCAGATAATTCAATTCATTTTAGCCGGGCTCTGCATTCTGAATGATGAATGCATTGACTATGCAATTAAACGTCTGTGTGTGTGTGTGTGTGTGTGTGTGTGTGTGTGTGTGTGTTAAAGAGGTCCCACATATACGTATCTGGTAGTGCTGCTTCAGACCAAATACAACCAAATAAGAATAATACACAGTCAAGTTCACACATTATCTGAGGACTGCACATGGGCTGACTCACTACATATTTGATTGTCTATGGTATCATTGTAGGGAATAGTTGCATTTCACATGATAGATTAGTGCATGGATGTAATACAGCATTTCCTACTGTGTTTGCTCCTAGTTTTAGAATCACACATTCACACACCAGTACCACACACAGCAGGCATTGGATTGGGTTATGTGTTTTGCCCAAGGACACAATGGCAGGAATGGACTGGAGTGAGGATCGAATAGCCTTGTGGTTTAGTGGGCAAACTGCTACCTACCTTTCTGAGAAGGTCACAATCAATGCCTAAAACACATTCAGGACTTGTGCCATTTTCCAAACTGGCAAGTGCTATACCTGAAAAGTATAATGCCATTTATAAAACACTTACATAATAAAAATATAAACAACAATGCGCAGATGGAAGACATCATTTGGGATGTCCTGCTGTTTTCAGAGAGGTGACTTTGCAGAGGTGCCCCTGAAGTCCTTGGAGCGGTCGGTGGGCAGTTTCTCGTCTCTTCTAGCTTTGCCTTCCTGTGGTGTGATTAATGTTTGCGTAACGGCATTCTGTGTGCATATACTTATGCCTGGCTGTCAAAACATGAGGCCAGTTAGGACATTTACATACAGGTAGAGAAATTTGAATTTCTACTTGAATCTAATTATAGTTACTGATTACAATTTACATGAGTCTCTGTTCACATTACATGCAATTTTATTTTGCCAGTATTAGATATTTCAGAACTCTTTTCTGGCTGATTTGTGTATTACTTTGCTAAGACCAGGGGGTGCACAGTGAAGTGATGTAGTGAAGTGTAATGAAGTTAGCACTCTTACTCATAGCAAGGAGGTGGTGGGTTTGATCCATGTAACAGCAAAATACAAGCTCTCTGGGAGGAGTCTCCTCCCTGTGTTATAGTGGGCTCTTTCTGGGTTCTTTTACTTCCTCTTAGCACAGACAAAAGTGTGTTAGGAGAATTGGTGGCACTACAATTGTCTCAATAGTGAATGAGTGTGAAAGGAGATGATCTCTTTGACAAGCTGGTCACTGTTCAGGGTTATCTGCCTAAACCCCATCGTTGCAGAGACAGGCTCCAGTCATTTGCGATACCTACTAATCAAAGGTAGATCAATGTACCCAGACAACCTGAATTATGTAAACGCTTGAGAAATCATGCTTAAACTATGAGTGTAGTCTGAGTATAAAACTACTGAGAAGTGTATTAAACCCAGGTCCAGATTAAAGTATGCACTTTACATGACCAGGGCCAAGCGGACTCATGCCCAGGTGAGTGTGAATGTTTGGTAATCAGAATCGAGAGGCCGGGCTAACCGATATGTCCAGATAGTAATCAAGTCCAAAGGCTGAGTAAAGACGAGATAAAGGAGAAACCTGAGTGGAGAAGGTGGCCAGAGGTCTAGGAATCTTCATTTCCTTTCCTAAAAGCAGAAAAAGGAGATTTACTCTGGCACCTGTGCACTGCTTTGTCCCTGTAGGATGAGCACCCACTTTAAATGCTGTGGGACTGTGGCAAGGCAGAAGGTGATTAATGGGGCGTGTGTAAACAAAGCCCTTGAAACAAAAGCGAGAGTGTAAAGAATCGAGATAAGGCTCGACTCCAGTCAAGTTTGGCATCATCCCTCTTCCACTAACGACCTCTACTGTCGCCCAGTGATGGCAGGGGCAGTCGGGATACAGGGAGAGCTCCGAATAGAAAGCACGCCAGCAAAAGAAGCCCTGACACGCACATTCATTCTTTAAATGAAAAGAGATAATTGTTAGGGGAACCGACCTGTCTTCATTCTTTGAATAAATAAGAATGCATGACCTGACTGAAATATGGACAATGGCATTACTGATTTAATTTGAATAGACCACTTGTTATTGTGTCTGGGTGAAGCTGGCAGTGAATGCTAAAATGGTGGTTGTTGTTAAAACAGTGGTGGAAAGAGACTGACCAGGGTTGATGTGTTGGAAAAATATCATTTGCAAAACTGGCCAGTTTTACTCTTTGCTTATCTGCAAGTGACAATCTTTATCAGTGGTGACAGTGGTCAGCACTTTCTATACCACAGTAATGAAATGCAAAAAAAGTATTAACAGCAACTTTGGGCCTGAGGTGGGGTACAGCCCAGACAAAGGGTAGTTAGTCTTAGTTAGTCACATCAACAGACAGCCAACTTTCACATAAATTTAAGTGCAATTATGATTAATATTCATGTTTTGGTCAGTGAAAAAAGCTAGTATCCAGAGAGAATCTACAGTAAAATGGGGAGGACATACAGACTACTCAAACTCAGCCCTGGCATCAAGTCCAAGAGCTATTGGAGGACTATTTGAACTCAAACCAAATAAACAGATAATGTGTGAACACCACCATCAAAACAAGCTTGTTTTAGACAGATTTATAAAATGAAGCCTATTAACCTGGGGCATATCTTCATGTTTATGTAATGATATAATGGGAGAGCAGGCGTCTGTGTCCTCCCCACTGAATACCTTAGATAAGGACCAGTTATCCTCCCTCTGATTGCCCCATTTAGAGTCTATCAGTGGGCAGGTTGGACCATTCCCTCTCCACACTCCAGGAAGTAAATCACAAGGAACATAACGTCATTCCCAATCCCCATGACGCTGCTGAAGTGAGCCTTTCAGATTGTGGAATTTGGTGTTGAAATTAGGAGGCTCAATGAGTATGAACCTTGAGGAGCTTTCTTGTTGACTGAACAAGTTGCTCATGGTTGCTGCTGTATCCCATTCCAATCGTGTGCACATGTCAAATATAACAGGTTCAGCAGCGGGTCAAGGTGACAAGCAGCCATCTTATTTCTCACAACTATAAAGCACCCTCCTGTAGGAGAGATGAGTGGCTGTTTGTGTGCAGCCAGGCAACTCCAGGGAACAAGTTAACTGCCCCAACCATATAGTCCACAAATGACAGATTTACCAGCCTATTCTGATTCCATGGTGTAATACAGTGTAGATAGTGGTGTACATATGAAAAGGCAAGATCAAACGATTATATGCTAATAATGCGGCTTAATTGCAATAGCTTCAGTTTACATAATATGGCTCTTTTCAAGGTAGCCAAACTACTTAATCAATATATCATTCACTCCACAGTCACAAGTGGTGGTAAGTTATCTCTGTAGCCACAACAACCCTGGGGCAGACTGACACAGAGCTTTTCCAACCACAACTAAACATTAATCACACATTCATGTAGTCAGGCTGTTACGTTAAGTGTCTTGCCCAAGGACAGTGCAATGGCAATACTAACTAGTTGGAGGTGGAATTTAACCGACAACCAAACAATGTGTGTGGGTTCTCTTTTATTAGAAAATGTGAGGACATTATTGAGATGATCTTTCTTTTCTTCATGTTCCATTGTGTGTGCTTTCAGCTGTATATTGTCAGAGTTTCTGTACAGTATGTGTCTTTATGTGTCAGTGATCTCCGTCTGAGAGAGCGCACCAGCGATCTGCTCATCCCATCCACCCTACACTGCTTCCCTGTCTCCATAGCAACTCGCCTAGCGCCCGCAGCCGGCTGTTACCTTTCCGTCAGTGCCGCTTATTTCTCCCTGTTGGAGTGAGGTGACTTTCATGTTTGATGTGTATTTGAGAAGCCCCTCTTCTATCTCTTGCCCCCCCCCCCCTCCTCTGCTGGTGCTGTTGGCGTGTAACATGCAGGAGCGACCCCGCTGTCGAAAAGCATTGGTTCACATTCCGGTTCACACTCCCCCCGACGGCAATGGCTCTTTGAAACAGGGACGACTTGAAAGACTGGGATCACAGTCACTGATCACTGGCTGTGCTGTAACAAGGGGAAATTCAAAGTAGCCCTATTTTGAATGGGCAAATAGCAGGAAGCTGAGAAAAAATGGCATGGACTATTTTGACACACTTATTGCATTTTAGTACTTTATTCAGAGATAGAGGTGTGGAAAGTGATTGAATTGAATGGGCTATAGGATTTTAACACAGGCTTTTAAAGGCGGTGTGCAGGAATGTCAGAGTGCTCCACGGCAATGGACATTTTCAACACTTCATTCACACCAAAGAGCTACTTCAATAATTCATCACTCATTCTCCACACAGCACCTCTCCACAGCTGTCTACGGGTTTTCAACGCCTTTTAAACTGCTCGGGACACACACATAAACACGCGCAACAAGTGGGCTCCGGTACCGTTAATTCAATAAACTAATAATCCTAAATGTCTGCCATGACAATGTTACCTATGGCAAAAACTACCAACTACTAACTACCATTTGTACATAAAGAAATTGATAGAACTGTACCTAATACACAAAATGAATTGCTGCTATTATATTAATAATTCAGCCACATTTTTGCTCTAAGTTATTATCTTCTATAAAAGGAAATCTATTTTTAAACCACTACAAACACGACAATGAACACGTCAAAGGTGGTTAGTTGTAATTTGATTGCTACAACTGTGATGCACTTTTCATGAGCTTGAACTGCAGGCTTTGCTGGAATCGAATTGTAGCACAATGTGACCCTATAGCGCCACTTGATAAGGCTACTCTACAGAGTACTGTTTACTCTCCAAGGGACTTGTACCTGCCAGTGGCCAGTGGCCAGTGTAGCAGTGTGTTTTCTTATGTCTACTGAATACATGTGGGATTTTTCATTGTGCCAGGTGTATAGGTATGGAAAGGCTAATATGAGTTTAAGGCTATTGGACTGTGGCCAGACACACAAACAAATGTTGTTTGTCATTTGGGACAGCTGCAGCCTATGTCTAAGCATGCACAAACATGAACTAACTACAGCATATTACACAATATAGTTGCATCTGTTTTATGAATTACTCCCCTTTATTTGTTATTATTGCATAGTAACCAAATGCACCCTGTCATATCCAGATGTACATTTTTACTTATGCTACCCTGTGTGTGTTGCCCCTGATTAGGCTGGAGTCAGAAGCCTTGACAAAGATGGCAGCTCTGCAGAGCGGTTGTGGAGGCATCAATGACACAAATAGCTTTTTACTCTTCTCTCTTTTCTCTTTCTTCCTTCTTACTTTGACTCTGCTGCTTCCACCCCTCTCCATCTGCAGTCTGACCTCTGCTATTCTTCACCATGATTCCTGTGTGTTCAAAGGCGGCAGGATGTCAGTAATTGGGAGGGATGTGATGGAGCGGGGGCCCTCCTTGGGGCTGGGGGCCCCTAGCTCTAGAGAGGTCAGGGATAGCCTGTCTCATACTGACATGTAGGCTTGGACAACAGCATGCAGCCACAACAGGCCCGGGGCAGTGCGAACTGCAGCAGCTCTATTGGGAGAGAGCCGGGACGGGATCTGCTTCTGATGCTGAGGACTCTCCACAGGTTTCTCTTTGGACCCCCCTCTGGGCTCGGTAGGCTTAATTCGAGTTTTACAGTAAGTTCTTTGTATTTCAAAGATGCACATATAAAAAAATGTGGCAAACGAAAAATAACTAATTACAAAAAGCCGTTAAAGTAATCCCATATGATTATTTTTAAACATTTTAGCAAAAGCCAGCATACAGAGCATCTAACATATTATACAGAAATGCAGGCATGTGAACTCATGTGTACTTGTGTGTACACTAACCTGGCCTTTACCTGTTTACATTGTGACCAGTGGGTGCACCTCTAATCAGCTGTGATCAAATTGCCGGGCCACAGGGATCTCTCCTCTTTTGACATGCACATACAGACATGGCAGAGCGATTAGCACACCACTTCATTCACACAGGCGCAGAGAGACAGGCTTAAGAGGCTACTTTAACCACATCAGCTTTTTAAAAGATGTCTGGACTCCATCAACATCAAAACGGGGGGGGGGGGGGGGGGGGGGGGGGGGGGGGGGGGGGGGGGGGGGGGGGGGGGGGGGG
>JAVQKC010055053.1:0-11579 GCA_036025475.1 Philypnodon macrostomus
TGGCGATGATGGCGTGGTCTGTAGAAATCCTCTTTGAGTGGAGGCTGGGGGAGAGGGGGGGGCATGGAGACTAGTGGAGGTTGTCCACCAGGGGGCATCCAGGGAGGGTTTATCCCCGGGGGAGCTGAAGCGAAGACTGGAGGAGGTTGGTACCCAAGGGTAGGAGGAGGAATCAGGCCAGGCCCACCGGGGTACGGAGGAGGAAAGACCTGAGGGGGAGGGGGGTACAAAGCTGGGGCTGTGTAGAGTGGGGCTACAGGGGGAGGAGGGGGGCCTGACTGGAGGTGACCAGAGGGGTGGTCTCTACTCCTGTAAGACCTGGCAAAAGGAAAAAAGACACACAGTTGAATGATGGACATTGAACTCGGTAGTAAGTTTTAAGTGCGCTTTTAAATGCACGTTTAAGTGCGCTTTTAAGTGCGCTTTTAAGTGCGCTTTTAAGTGCGCTTTTAAGTGCGCTTTTAGGTGCGCATTATAGTGCGGAAAATACGGTAGTCCCAAAGTAATCAAATAACTTACCTGTCCCATGGTCTATTCCCCCCTCTGTGTGAGTGATGGGGCTGCGACTGACCTATAGAAACACAGAATTGTTAAAGACTACTACACAATCAAATCAATCACAAACTAAAGTAAACCTCTTACCTGGTGGTTGTGTGGTTCTCTGAGGTGGAGGGTGGCCAATTCTTAAATGGCAGCCAGCAGCATTACCCTGTAGTGACAAAGCAAATGTGGTGTACAACTTTGTCTTTTGTTTGATGGATGGATGTATCATTTGAAGAAATGTGTTAACAACCTTGCATGTATAAATTGAAACTAGTTTAACAGTAAATACATGTATTTAATGCCACTGCATGATACATCATCAAAGAAAACGGGCACAAATGGCCAGTGAACACTGACCTGCGCTGCACTTTCAGATGTGCCTGGAGGTTCTAGTTTTGTCACAGGGGGCTCCGGATCTGACTCCCTAACACACAAAAAAAAACACTTAATAATTAACATACAATTGATAATCCTAACTGACAGCAAATTGGAAATGTATAGAAAACTTACCCAGGTGGGGGTGGCTCTCCGTGGCTGGTGCTGTGCATAGGTGAATGGTGGTCTATGACAGGTGCAGCAGGAGATGGCACTGTGTCCTGAGCTTCAGAAGAGGCAGTATGTGGAGGGGTGGGCTCTGACGTGGGAGCAGAGCTGATGCTAGCAGCAGCAGCCGCAGCAGCAGCAGTAGTAGTTGTTGTTATAGCAGCAGGTACACTGGGGGCACTCTGTGATTGAGGGGGTGTGGCTGGGGCACTGACTGCAGCGGGCTGGATGGGTGGTTGGGCTGCTGGCTGGGTGTTGACCATCAGAGGGTCCTGCTGTCTGTGGTGAAGAGGCCGCAGTAGCTGAAGACGAGGTGGTGGTGGAGCTGAGTGCTGCACCTGCTTACGGGTGCGTTTGGTGTAGCCCGTCTCATTCTTAAAGTTGTTCACAGCCTAGATCAAAAAGTAAGTAAGGAATGCAGAAAACTATAATTAGAATTTAGAACATACATATATATATATATATATATATATATATATATATATATATATATTGTTAGTTATAAGCCGCAAACGTGCAGTATACTTATGGGTAAATATTTTAAAAATTACCTGTCGGAGAAACTTGTTGGCAATAAGGTTATCAGGAGAAACATCCGACTGTTTGCATGTGAAGCAGATGTGCTCTTCTGAGTCCAGCAGCGCTGTCCTGATACCTGAATCCAAGGGTTAAAGTTAGTACAGTTTTGCTTGGTCAAAAGCAAATAGTTTTGTTATGTGAATTCCATTCCTATAACCAATTCATATTTAGTTATGTTAAGCAATGACCTAATCATCAATAAATTCCCTGCGTATTTAAAAGGACTTTTTCAGGGCTGTATGGATGACTTGCATGTGACCTCAGACTTACAATCATCGCAGTAGCTGTTTCCACAGCAAGGTATGACCACAGCATCGGTCATAAGGTCGTTGCAGATGGGACACAGCAACTCATCTGGGATGGGGTCTGTATCCTCCTCTGAGGAAGAGCGATCATGTGGAACAAACGGAGGCCGCTCCTTCTTGCCTTGAGCATATGCCTCTCTGAGCACAAGTTTACAAGAAAGTTTACAATTAAGAAACATTCTCAGATTTCAAAACAATAAATAGTGTTTTATTTGACACATACGCATCTATAGCAGGGATAGCATATTCTCCAGTACTGGTCAACATGGCTCCTTTAGTTCCTGGTTCTGCCTTGACCATGAAGCTCTGAGGAATGCCTTTACTAATCCTGACAGGTTTGGGCAAGTCCACACTTTTATCCTGGACCTGATTGAAAGCAACAAAAGAAGTGGTAATTTATGACTTTCCATGGCTCCCATAGTGAACATCAAGGTTTACAAAAAATTACCAGCAGCATTGGGCACTGACGATTGTAGTGACCTGCCTTTCCACAACGGAAACAGGTGTAGTGGGCCGGAGGAGGTCCAAGTGCCTTCTTGGAATAACTAAAAAGGAGAAACATTTATTTCATACAAATATTTTTTTCTATGAATGGAGTAAACATCATGATGCATTAGAGTTAAATGTATGTGGTGCAAAAGGTTGACTGAAGCTCTATGAAATATTGGATAATGTAACAATTATGCATAAGACTAACTGTATTGGGTCATATTCATGGTTGGACTGGGTCATCATGGCTTTAATCTTGTCTTCCTCTGATGCATTTGCGTCCACCAAATTTGCAGTCTAAAAAAATTCAGACAGAAAATTATTTGTTGAAATAAATCCAAATATAATAAAGTTAAACTTAAATGAAACTTCAGAGCACATGTTAATACACAAACAGTACCTTGGTGAGTTGAGCAAATGTCAACTGAGGAGAAGAATCGGTCTGCAGAAAATCAAAGTACAAATAATAAAACATGTTAACATGACATGCATTAACCATACAGTGGAAGATTAGAGCCCCACAGCTCCCCACCACATTGTGAACTTCTAACAGTAGCTAAAGGATGTTGACTACTGTAGGTTCTGCTTTTCCATACAAAAGAACAAAAAATGAATCCATTGGCTAATCTAATTAGATGACCAAACAAGTGTAACTATAAGATAAAAATTAACACAGAACTATCAAGATTTGTATTCTGGTCATCAATCGTGTGGACTGTGAATTTTCTTTCCACCTCACTCTTTCAAACAACTATAAATGTCTGCCCTAATTTAGATCCAAACTTGCATCTGACTTTGCCAGAGAGACTAGTTAAAGACTTCCTTCTCTCTGGGCTTCAACAGCAACTTTAAAAAAGGACCAGCAAACTGCTGTAGAAACTTGTAGGACTCTACTCTCAATGGAATACTTGACATTTTATTTTTGCAAGCAATTTCTCTTCCACATGCCAAGCTGCTTTACTTCAGGACATACCTGTCACAGCAAAGTATTTAGAAATGCTTGTTAATTCCAACGTTTTAAGTTTTTAAATGTGTCATTTTGACAGAATGCAGAATTTAATAACAGGGCAAAATGCATATTATCAAGTATTCCATTCCAATAGATGAAGTCTGTAATCTACAGATGGACTTGTCCTCTGTGATGCTTTCAGGCTCAGATGAGGTTTTGCTGCACAGGGAACACACAGGGATCTGGTGCAAATGGTTCGGACAGTGAACCACACAGAGCTTTATTGACAGGTTCTGCAGCGTACAGCTTACAGGACACACTACACCAGAACACTCACTGCAGCAACCTTGGAACGCCTCCACAGGTTGACAACCAAAGAATCAAGAACCTTTGTGATCATAGCTTCAATTCAACCTCAAGTATCAATACTACGGTCAAATGGACCCCATTAGACTTTTAATGGTAACCAAAAAAACTCTAAATGTACTTCATGGCATTGATTTAGAAAAATTGATTTCCGAGTTATGTGCAGTTCATACCCAGTAGATTTGTTAACACTTTTAAGATGGAAAAAAATGTAAGAAAAAAAAATTGACATTGAAAATGTTCCTGAACAGACTTTAGTCAAGTTAAGCTTATGAAACTAAAAATGAATATATGTCTGTTCCAGTCACATCCTCACATCTTAACTGTAAACAGTTTACAGTAAGCCCCAGGCACATGTTACTCCATTGGGTTAAGCCACAAAATTATATTTTCACAGAAAATAAAGAACATTATCAATACAAGTAACCATTGTATTATACAAGACAACTCTTGAATACATTTGCCTGTCCAGAGGCAGGCTACAGCACCATTTCATTATGAAATACAATCAAAAATAGTGTGGCAACATTCAATATGTGTTTAGTTTCTTTGCTTATCCACATTATTATTATTAACACAGTTAATATTTGCTTTACTTTAATCAAAAACACATGGTTTCTGTCAATTTAAAAAAACCCTCCTAAAATGACAATAAATAACATTTAGAGATTTCAACACAGATGTAGCCAACACACAGTGAACAAAGCATACACGCAACATGATCATTTGACAGAATGTTTTTAGGAAATGTGAAAAAGAGTGAGGAGTGAGAGGAGAGTGTGTGTTGATTTTGGGTTTGGTTTACATACGGGTCTAGATGATCCAACCACAGCTGTGTCAGAACGCTCTCTGTATATTAAAAAAATATATAAGAAAACACAGATTAACACACTGATAATGGACACATCCAGTGGATGCTTTATGTAAAGTCTGACTACTAGCCTAAATGTTATTAAACTGACTGTTTATTAGCACTATACTAGACAGATTGATACTTACACAATGAACGTTCTGCCGGGTGGTTTCACTCCACCAAGAGGAGTGCGCCGAACAATGACTGAAGAATGTTTTGGTATGTGGGCTTCATCATCTGTGTATTCTGGAAAACACGATTTGACACACTATTACAGTTAATTGTAACAGTTCTGTATTGAACAACTACACAACGGAAGGACCAGTTGTGCCAGAAACATGGTAGGAATACAGGGAATGTCGTTGTACACCCACATTTAAGAGGTGAAAATCTCACTAAAACAAAACACATTGTATCCTAATTTTACCTTCCCGAGTCTGCGCATTGGTGATCTGGAGGTCGCAGTCTGTGGCCTTGAGTCGCTCTCGGCCCATAATCTGCCTCTTGAGCTCGTTGAGGGTGATATGGAGCCCATCGAAAGTGACTGTGTTGTATTCCAGTTTGGAAGAGAACTTATAGTGAACACACGACATTTTGAAAAAGTCTAAGTGTTACCTACTCAGGGAAGAACAAGGGAAAACACAGGTCTGATATGACAAAATAAAACAGGGTGAGCACTGAACACAGAAGGCTAAAATGAGTTTAATAAGTAAACCTCCTTTATAAACATCGAACAATAGGAACTAAATATGGAGAGGAGCAGCTCACAGATGATGACAGTCCTTGATAAAGCAAAGAAAAACGATCGAGGTGAGAGGCCGGTGCGCCATAAGAGGCGCCGTGTGCCTTCGCAGTTCTTTAAAGTCCCATCGCACGAAAGGGCTTGAGACCCAATCCAAAAACGTCCTTGTGCCGATGTAGTAGTGGATAATAAATATCAGCAAGTCCTTCGTGAAGAGTCCTAGGGAGAAAGCCCCGGACGGCGTGCTCTATAGCGCTAACGCAGCAGCGGGCCGGGGTTTCCACTGTCTTTATGGGAAACTGTTTGCCTTTGTACTCAGTTCTTGCGCCAAGGCAAACACGGTTCAAAGTCCACAAAACAACGAAATTAAGTCCACAAAACAAAGACCACAAATCTGAATGTGTGTGTATCCAAATAGCTCCAGATGATACGCTACAACAAAGTCACAAAATGCTTTTGGAAACGCACTGTTCTAACAAAAGCTAACGGCTAAAGCTAACACCATGACAATGCTATGCTAATAACGAGGCAAACAAAATGGCAAATTAATAATAAAAAAATCCAGGGTTGTGAGAACGCAGGAGGTCTTCTTTAGTCCACGTTCGGTTCCCACGACGATAAGCCGAACGTTTTTGTGTATTCCGGCGTGTCTTCAGTGTAAATCCATTAAATCCATTTCGGTGACATATGGACATAAGCCACTTCTTCTCGAGTGCTCGCGGTTTCATCAAAATGGCGCACGGCGGAAACGGAAGTAAGGCTGCTTACAAAGACGTGACGTCATGTTACGGTTTTAAACACGTTTTTTAACAATTTCTTGGCACACAATGAGTAGAAAACGTTTTGATATACTTTTCTTTTTGAAATGCTTTCCTTTTATTTACTGTCTCACATGAAAGGCTATTTCGTCCAGAAAAGTTACACAAAACAAGCATTATACACATTTTATTTCCCCCTAAGGAAACAAGAAACAAGTGTTCAAATTCCACAGTTATTAGTATTAGGTCCTCTTCTGTCCTCTTCATTCTAAAAGGAATATTCCAGATTACAAAAAAAGGGTTACGTGATTTAGCCCACCTTTGCACCAGGGTGTTCATTATAGTGATGCCACTGTGCCACGTGAGTAGAAACACAAACAAGGAAAGGCAAACTTTGCCAAGACCACACACACACCAAATTAACAAGCGCGGAATCATGGTGGTACTGTGTTAGTGCTCTTGCCTCACTGCAAGAGGGTCCCAGGTTCAATTCCCAGACCAGGCAGTCAGGGTCCTTCTGTGTGGAGTTTGCATGATCTCCCTGTGTCTGTAAAAATGTCCCTTACCACTAAAAACATGTACAATAGGGTCCCCTTTTTGGGCCAGGACCCCTGAAAAATATTCTGAATCTCAGTGGGACTTTCCTGGTTAAATAAAGGTTTTTAAAAAAGTATATATATATTATATATATCACAATGGAAAATTAGTCATATCAAGTAGGACTCTTAAGCTCAACTGTCCAGAGGAATACAGTGTGGAAAATAAGTTATCTAAGGGTATGTAAGTACAAGCACAATGTGAGATTCCCTTTATAAGACAAAGCCTCGTTACATTTAGAGTAGTCTATTTATTGAAAAAACAATGATAGCCTATAAACTGCGTCTAAAAAACATGACTTGTAACTCTGCTGCAAAACTGATATAATTAAATATTTGGCCTTGACTAACAGAAACACATACTACACATATAAAGTGAGCAAAAATGACACTACAAACATTTCTCCATAAATTTGACGTATAAATCAGACGTATTATGCCATGCTGGATTATTTAGCAGCTCCCTCTCCTCAGACAGGTGTTGTCCTCCTGTTGGCAGTTGAACAGTTCCCAGGCAGCACCTCTGTAACATTATGCCCCGCTACATTGCTCATATCATCCATAGTCATATCAATCTTTCCATCATTGAGCGGGGATGCCACAGTGTACAACATGAAGTCCGAACCCACTGGCACCGGTGTTGCCAAACCTCCTAACAGGTTCATCTTAGTATCTGCAGAGATAGATGGTTCTCTGTCCCGCACAAGAGACGCTCTAAAGGAGACCGAGTCGCCTGTACTGTGAATGCTCCGGGAGCTGTAGCGCCGGGAGCGGTTGTGGTAGTAGCGGTTGCGGTAGTAGGAGGAGGAAGAGTTGTGGGACAAGGGGGGCTTCATGAGAGAGGGTCTGCCTTTGGTGCGGAGCTGTCTGTGTTTTTCTATGAACACGTGCACGGCCAGAACGCCCACCATCTCGGCCAAAACAAAAGACAGAGCTCCGAAGTAGAAGGACCAGCCGTACGAGTAGCTCTTCTTGTTGTCGCTCTGGCTGGGGTCGCCCGAGTTGGCTGATATGTACACAATGATGCCGATGATGTTACTGAGGCCTAGAAAAAAGGGAAGGCAAGTCAGATAAAATATGTATTGTGCTGGGGACAATAACCGGCCATCCGCGACTCTTTTTCTATTCTATGCAAATATTTAATCTCTTGTTGACTGCATTCAACTTCAAGGGCAGGGATTACCAATCAGAAACACCAGACATGATGCTAAATAGCCAAAATACATGCGCACAGCTTGTTGTCAACAAGGAAGTCACATTAGTAAAGTTTGTATATGACCTGGTCAACAAAACACATGCCGATGCGGCAACTCTAACCTGGCAAAAGACAGATTGATAAGCACTCTGCTATTCAGAGTTCTACATTATCGATCAGGGACTACTCTTATAGAAAACATCCAAAAAGAGGAGGGACTGATATGACGTAGCCAAACTAGAAACTGTTAAATTAGTAAATGAATTTAATAAATTATCGTTGTGTGATTTTTAAAAATGTTTTTGTCAAAATATAGCAGCATACATTATAGCCTCCCCATGTTGTTAATAGGTTTTGCTAAAAGGCTTGTTGTTGTTGGCAAACCTAAAGCCCGCCTACTCACGGCAATACTGCCACATGATTGGTGTCCAGTGGTGTCGAACGGATGATCAGCGGGAGCAGTACATGATGGGTTTTCGCAAGAATCCAGCTTGAGAGAGCTCCAGAGTCTCACTTTTATTTATATATAGATAAAAAAGGCGGGGCTGGTATACCAGACTAGGGGAAAAGGGGTTGTGAAATTGTACATGTATCTCTATAAATTTAACCAATAATGATAAATCTTCTAAAATCATGCCATGTAAAATCACTAGTACAACTGCACATTTTCATTGACGGTTCAGCCATTCACAAACAGTGCACCCTTATAAACAATGCCAGCAAGAAATACAAATTTCATGTTAGCAGGTATGGCCAAATATTTATCAGTCTGGTAGCTAAATGTGGTGTTACTGACCTGCAGACACAAAGAGAATGCCAGCACACAGGATGACGTTGTAGCGGGACTTGTAGAACTCACTGGCTGCTACACACACTCCTCCAAGAAACAGCAACCCCACACTGAGAATGGGAAACAGGCTGGAGGCTCGCACTGCTCCTGAAAGTAGGAACAAATCAAATAAAAGTTACTTATAGTAGAGGTTATGTCCTGCACAATTCTGAAGTAATATCTAATTGCAGTTTTTATGATAAATATTGTGATTAAGTTTGATTGATTTTAAAACCAAGATTCGGTTCACACATTTTAAGCGTGAACACGTGAAAGAAAAACCAAAATATATATTTCAGAGCATTTCAGAGGTTGTAGAGGTTAAACATACAAGGAAATCAGGTTTTTTTTACATATATTTTGTTTTGTGCAGATTTTGTTATATATTGCCTAAAAGAAAAGAAAAAATCCTTTGCAATTTTGATTGGATTGCAATTATTGTGCAGTCCTACTCACGTAGTAGATACTCAGCTGCATCCTGATCGTAGTCTGCATCTTCTTGAAAGTGGTCAATGTCTTTGCAAACTCCTCGAAAGGATCCTAGAAAATTAACATTCAAACACTATTAGACAACATTACAGTTCTTTCCAGTTTTTTTTAATGGTGCTGGCTTTTATCTGTTGTGCAGAAGCTATGTAAATGAATGGGATGGTCCAAGCTGTTCAGTATAGCATCCAGGTCTAAACCATGTCTGATTTTAGTCCTTGTTTGGACTGAACCTGTTATGGTCTCAACCTAGACCAGCGATTCCTAGTGTTTCTTGTCTGTCTTCCCTGGGGTTTGTCTCCCTCGTGTGGTTTTGTTTTGGTTTTATTTCCAGGCGTGGTCTTCAGTGAGCAGGTGTGGTCCTTGGGCTCGCACAGCTGGCTGCATTTCCAATCCAGCTCAGCACTCAAGACTCCCTGCTCTCCTGCACTCTATGCCAGATCGTTCTTCTACAGTGGTCGAGTACTACACATTGGCTAAACCTACCTATTTGGTCTTTTCTTCATTTTTTTGGTCTCATTGGAGCATTTTCATATTTGCAGATCTCCTGCCTGCCCTCAAGCCCATCCAGCTGGACTTCGCCAAGCCAAACCAAGCCTATAGCCAAGCCTGAACCTCATTTTCGAACCAAGTCTTCTCTTAAGTCTGCTTTGGGGTCAAAATTTTTAGCCCAACAGAACCAAAGTCTAAAGAAGTTTTGAACATACTCTTAACAAGGGCAAAATCAAGTCTATGAAAAGCTGCACAAGGGCCAGTGGTCTCACCTTTACACCACTGCATTCATCCATTATATTTTCTGGGAAGTCAAACAAGGACCAAAACAAGACCAACGCAGTGCTACATTAAGGAAATTGTAACTAAATTTACACACAAAGGCTGTAATAGAAAAAGATGTAACCGTGTAAAGACCGAGATTGCAATTAATTTAGTTTTTTGCAACACGGATATTGCCTTTGCTGATATTGCGATCATTTTGGAGATATATTTTTGTCAACATTGTCAACAGTATAAGCCACATAGGACAAATTATGCTAACGCACTATATAAACCATGTGCACTAACACTCAATATGAACACGGTCTCAACAAATACACTAAAGTCTCACTGCCACTGCCTGACTCCAGCTCACAAACAGGCAGATTTCCTCTTTTCCCACCACTGGCTAGAGTGATATCGATAGATGTGTCCCTATGTCAGGCTCCCATTGAGCAGTATTGACGGGATGACTCTGTCGCCATGGAAACACAACTCATTCAGTGGTTACTGTCAAAGTGCAGCTCAGTCAAAACAACAAATAACTCAGTATTCCAGTGGACTCGTAATGAGAAAGGGGATTTTAAGTTACATTAGCAGGTGTGTGTTTTTATGTAGCCTGTGTTAGATGCTATTTCCATAACTTTGATGTCTCTCAGAAGGACCTCTACTCATCTAAACCTAGACTCGCCCCAGCTGTAGTCCTACCCTCGGTACAGCAGGTCCTCCAGAGCCCAGAGTGGGTCAGCACCTCCTCGTTTTTCCGGAGCGTCTCGTTGTCGCTGAGGCCCTTGGAGCGGCACATGCCCCGGGAGTAGAGCCAGTAGTCCGTGCCCACTGCGATGGTCATGAGACTGAATGCGCAGAAAGCCCCGGCCGTGGTCAGGAGCATCATCATCCCGCGGTTACACAGCCTCATATCAGACAGCCCTCGTTGAACAACAACATCAACAAACAAAACTCCTCAAAACTTCACCTTTACGCGCGCCGTGATGGTCCGGACGGCGGAGGAATACCTGACTTTCTCTCGCATTTTCTCAAACTTGTGGTAAAAGTTGTTGAAGTATAAAAAACCTTCAAGTCAAAATGCTTTACGAGTAACAGTGGCGCTGGCCTGGTCCTGATGCTGTCTGCTTTGGTTGTCACACACTAGTGCACTAATGGATGAGTCCGCCCCCTCTGCGCGTGTGAGGGTTTGGTCTTGGTCAGAGGAGGGTAGACTAGCCAATAATTTAGTAGAGAGTACCGTTACTTCAAACTAATGTTACTCTAGTATAAGTAAAAAGTACTCATTCACATAATTACTCGAGTAAGAGTAGAAAAGTACTGGGTGAAAAAAACCACTAGAGTAGGCTACTGAGTAACTGTTCGACCGTAATGTCAGATTATTTGGTTGATTTAAACAGATTTCGATATTTTCAAAAGATCAACTAAAAACTTAAATAATATTTTCAAAAATTAAGGCACATGGAACAAAATGTCCACATCATCACATTTTCACATAAAGCTGTTCTTACATGACACACAGAGGTGGTAAAAGTACTCTTACTCTTTCTAGATTTACAAGATTTTACTCAAGTAAGAGTACAGTTA
>JAVQKC010055067.1:0-24752 GCA_036025475.1 Philypnodon macrostomus
CAATGGCCAGCAAGGTGTATATCGGCGAAACGGACCCATACGTCTGCCACAACTGCTATGGCACCAACAGGCACCTTAATCAGACATTGTGTGATTTCTAAGGGTTTTAATATTGTTAACGAGCAATTAAGAGGCCTGAGAGGTAACTGGCATCATATTGGTCAGATGTGTTCAGGGCCGGGGGGTAATTAGGTGTTTCAGGTTTGAGCCTAATCGGGCAAAGTATGTGCAAGTTAGAGGCTGTCAAAAATACCTGACCTCCCAAATTCAATCCAAAATGGCTGACTGTTTGTTGTAGGGTGGGGTCATAATGAAAATGTATGTTGGGTACACTGTGGAGAATCACTGTACCAAGTGTCATTGCTCTCTGCCAAAGTAAGTGAGTCCAGAGTCCCTCAGGGGTCAAAAACATGGGGGCTTTATTTGACCTCTGTAATTTGCCTATGTACATTAAATATACAATTGCCCGGATGAAAATTCATGCAATTTTGTTTTTGTTCAGCAGGATTAATGGCTCAATAAATGTGCTTAAGCTCATTTATTAGTTAATTATTTAATTGTCATTAATCATAGAAGTACCAAACTCAATACAGTTCAGCGTCTTCATGATATGTAACTGTCTATAAAAGTTGAAAGAGATCCAGCAAAGACACACAGTTTTGGCCCGTAATTAATTAATTAATTAATTAATATTCATCGTAGAAGTACCCAAATCGATACAGATGTACCTGTGTGCAAAAGTTTAAACTGATCCGGATTCGGTTATAACGTTCACACATAGGATCTGTGTATGTGGATCAAAGTGATTCCATAATATCATCATAATTACTGAGAGGCAAGAGCATAACCCTCTCTGCAACACTGCATAGTGCCACAAGAGGTCCTTCTTCTATTCTAAGGAAGAACCATGTAATTTCTACTTTGAAGACCTCAAAAGCACCGCTCAAACAATGACAACACAAACATAGAGAAGTGAATTTATTCTGTTCACATTTAACAAAATAAGGACAACAGGAAGCCACTGGGGCTTTACTTCAATTCTCACTTCAGCAGGCTCGGAGCACCAGACAGGAGTTTAGAGAGGCAGTTGTGAAGTTATTTGAGCTGCAGGGACAAGAGTGTTGGCAGCTTTGGAGATCACAGCACAAAATAAGTGAGAAGTAAATTTGCCATGTCTGACAAATGTGCTGAAAGTGTATATGTAATTTAGACACACTTCTACATAATGATAACCCTAATGCTCTTGCCTCTAATTATATTGGAAATATTATGGAATCACGTTGTTGTGTGAACACGATAACTCAAAAACAAATTACCGGATCAGCTTCAACTTTTGCACAGAGGTACATATCATAAAGACGCCCAACTTGATTGATTGATTCTTCTACAATGAATATTAATTAAGTAATGAATTAATTACTGCCCTAAACTGTGAACAAAATAACTCAAAAAGTTCTGATCTGTTTAAACTTTTCTAGATCAATCTTTGAGACCATTTTCTTGTGTGTATGTGTTTTGCCTGTGCTCCAAAAACATTTTTGTACTTGTACTAAAGCTAGTACATTTCATGGTAAAGAAACTCAAAACGGGTCAATTTGACCTGAAGGCAACCGAAGTGTTAGTATCAGGTTATAACAAAATACGACACAATCACGTTTTTTTACATAATAGACATTTATCATGAAATTTCATGATACTAAACATATCTTGTAAAAGATCTTGTTAAAACAAGATAAGTGATCATGATAAAACATGATAATGCAGTATCTCGTTATAATATGATCAGCAGTATCAGGCAGAAACATGAAAGTATCTTGTAAAAACGCGATACAGCTGGAATTGATTTACACTTAGTTGGCAGTAATATGCTGCTGTATAAATGTGTGTTCATTTGTGGTTTAAGTAGCTTAAAACACCTTAAAACAACTAAAGGAAAATACAGTTTTAGCACATTTCCATAAAGGAGCGATATTTTAGTTTTGCATAAATGGTGTACAACAACAAGCACAAATGTAAAGCAGTACCAAAAGTGATCCCATAATATCGGCGATATCATTACATTACATACATTCAGTTTACTGATAGGAATAATGTGTAAATATATTTGATTTTGTAAAACTAATACACTTTAAACTTTGTAATGCCTTTATTGTGGTAATGTTTTTATTGTGGCAATGTTTTTATTGTGGTAATGTTTTTGCTGTTATGAATCATCCCTGTCACCATATACATTTTTGCATTGAAAATAAATTCAATATTTACAGAAATTTCTCTCTCACTTTTCAACCAAAGTGGCCTCACGATACCAACGAAGATTTTTCTGATTGACGATAATATGGGACCAATCCCTTTACCAAATCAAAATAGCAAAAACGTATTAATTCTGAGACTACAATGAATTGCGTAAAAGTACAGAAACTGAAGATTGCTAAATAATGTCAGTTTATTGTACATGCACAATTATTGACCATTTGATTGCTCCATTGTCTGTAACCCTGTTCAAAGGTTAGACAGCACTGTAAGTTTATGATAAAGATTGTGATTGGAATTGACTACAAACTAGTGTACTTTGTAGTCTATATTTGCTATTGCCTGGGGAGGATCACACCTGACTATAGCCTAGTTTTTAGTGACATTTTATTTTTTCTGTAAAGTCAGTTTGATTTGAAGAGATCAGCATCACTTTTTGAAGCACCATGAACAACAGCTGGGACTTACTGGATGTGGATTTGTTGAGAAATGGCAGCTTTAATGAAACGTTTGACTCCAGCCTGGTCGGCCCGTTGGAAATATATAAAAACATGATTACGATAGGAACAGTGTTCTGCATCATGGTAGGTCTGGGTTGTACGATGGAGGTGTCCAAGATCAAGGTAAATATAATATACAGAATAATCACTTTGTGTAAAATGGAGTCTAATATAAATCATTGCATTTTTCTACAATTACTATTACAAAAAATGTACTACAGCAATGTTCAAAGATTTAGTGCTTATTGTTAAATAATGTACACATAGGCAAGTAGTGTGCAATGCGTGTTAATGTGTGCTTTCAAAAATACTATACTTTGGAAGAACATTTGCAAGCCAGCTAAAGGACAATGCAATTTGGCACATTTCCATAAAATGTAGGAGAAGATCTGAACTGTTAACAGTAATCTTATACACATTACTGCTGATACTGATACTTACTGTACACTGCACAAAAAGCTTTACTATTTTAAGAAACTGCATTTATTCAGTGTGTATGAACGCACTCATGCAATTTCCTCCAAAAATGTCAAATGTTAAATAATGGTCTTTTGTATATATAAATAAATAAATAAGAATATGACCCTCATAACTCCAGTGTTACCAGTGCAACAGGCTAAATGAACATATATGACCAATAATATGATGTTGTGTTGTTTATACAGGCTCACATCTTGAAGCCCAAAGGAGTCGGAATAGCAGTGGTCTCTCAGTATGGCATCATGCCTCTCACAGCCTTCTGTTTGGCCAAGGTTTGTCAGATACATTTGAACCTAATACAAACTAACTTCAGCAACACCTACTACAGTCATTGCCAGTTTTCTAGATTTCAGTTATCTAGATCATATAGAAAACTTTTGTGACAATTAGTGAGACCCACGATTTGTGCTGCCGGTACTTTCCAATCCAACACAAAAAGAGGGATCTAGTCACAGACACACAGCATATGCATTCTGTCATTTAGGCGTTCCAGTTGACCGAAATGTCTGCTGTGGTGGTGCTGATCTGTGGTTGTTGTCCTGGAGGAACCCTGTCCAACATCCTGAGTCTGGCCTTGAAGGGGGACATGAACCTCAGGTAATCTACGTGCTGTTTTGGTCCTTGTTTAGGCCTGTTGAAGGTTTCAGTTTTCTCTGTTAAGATTAGGACTATGGTTAAGGTTAGAAATTGGGGTTTGGGTTAGTTTATTGAGTACCAAAAGACCCTAATCGAAACCTATGAGACACAGTTGACTGGACTTGGACAATCAATTCTTTCTATTTATAAAGATAAAAGCTTTTTACACTGATAAGTTCAACTCAGACAAATTGACGAAAGTGCATTTAGTCCTACTCAAACATTGAAGTTCAAATAATTACTTTAGCTACTGGTAATTCAAATGTGATCATTATTTGACATTAGAAATTGGTGCTGTTGTTTTAACTTTATTCATGAAATCCAGAGTCTAACAAATAAAAAAAATGTGTTTATGTTCAGCCAGAGCGGGTCATTTAAGACTGTGCTAAAGGTTGTAACTACAGTATCAAATCAAAGAGACATTGCTACTGGGTCAAGAATGAACAATAAACCAAAGCAGTAACTATAATGTAATGACCTCAGTACTAGTACAGTGGATTGTTCGCTGTGATTGGCTGTTATCTGAGAGCGTTCTTCTTCTACTGTTACTGTAAATCTTGATAGCGTTATATCCTTTTTTCGCGGCACTCGGTTCCTGTCCAAGCAAACTAATTCTCTCTTTTTTTGGCGTTGGCTACGGCCTACAGAAGCCTGTGTAAAAGTGTGGCCAATAAAGAGCCAAGAAATACTTCAGCGTGTTTTCCTTTACACCAGAACGCTGCAATACATTACATTCAAAACACACAGTACACCATGGCTCATTGTTAGCATGAGATTAGCTATTAGCATTTAGCTTACCCGTGTCTTTCTTATATTTTACATAATTAGTAGCAAGAAGAGACAAGGAAGGGTTATAATGAAATATAAATATTTGTGTGACCACTTAGTGCTGACATGTGGCTACATTTCACCATTATAGACTTTAGTTCATGTAATTTTAAGATTTTGAGTCAGGATTTTAGTCATGATGTATCTAGCTGGAGGTAGATGTGTGCATGTGTATTATGTATTATGTGCATGTTTTAGATTGTTGGGGGAGAGAGACAAACTCCACACAGAAAGACTGCAAATTAGACTCTCTGGGTGGAATCTACAGGTCCTCACTGTGTTTTGTGGGTTCTCTCCAGCATCCCCCCTTGTCCAAAAATGTGCATTAAGAGCATTGGTATTTATAACAGTTATAACCATTACATTTTGTCCCTCCCTGTCCACAGTATTGTGATGACCACCTGCTCCACAGTGCTGGCCTTTGGCATGATGCCTCTGCTGCTGTTCCTTTACTGTCAGGGCTTTGATAACCTGACTGAGGCCGTGCCCTACCTCGGCATCATGCGCTCCCTCGTGGCCACCCTCGTCCCGTGCGCCATCGGGATCCTCATAAACTACTTCAGACCGCAATACGCCAAGATCGTCACTCCAGTCAGTGGATATGTTTGTACACTCAAAGCTGAAAGAGTTCTGTTCTGGAGTGTGGCTTTGGGGATTTTTAAAATCATATAGACTAAATGGTACTCAAGCTTTTCACACCAAGCACAACCTTGAAACATTCCCAAGTACCACTTCACTGGACTAAAATAAGAATAAATCAAGACTAAACCAGGTAAAAAACAACAACACCCAACTAAATCAGACCTAAACAAAATTTTGCAATAATGTAAACAGGTCTGAATCAGGTTATTAATTCAGGAATAAACCAGACCGTAACCAGGTCTAAACAAGAACTAAACCAGAACAAAACCAGGTTTAAACCTAAATTTACCAGGACTTAATCAGGACTTCAAGGCCCCCTACCAGAGACTTGATTGCAAAAAACTCCTGAGTACCACTCAAATGGCCAATGTACCACTAGATTTAATGTTTTTCTCAAATTGTGCACCCTGTGCCTCAACCTACTTACACACAAGTTCTGCATTTCTGTTTCTCAGGTCTTTCTAAGTATCGCATCACTTGGCTTTATTGCCTTTATTGTCCTCACCTGTCTCGAGGATGGAGTAGGAGGCTTGCTCATTGATTCTCCAAACTTGTTGACCATCGCTTTCCTCATGCCTCTGATTGGATACATCCTCGGGTACATCATCTCATCAGCGTTTAGACTCACACAGCCGTAAGTACAGAGATTGACTTTATCTTTTCTACAGTGGCCCAGAACGCTTAATCCAATATATACCTCCTGAATTTGCCCACTACATGAAAATGCGTCAGTATCAGTACAGTAGAGTTCTGTATATTTAATTGAACTTGTTTAATGATAACTACACATTAATAACCATGTTATTTGTGTAAGTTGTAGTAAGTAGTTTGTGAATTGGTAAAACAAGATTATACTGTACCAAACACATTTATTTAATTACACATGGTCTTTTGTTTTAACCAAATATATTTCTATAACTCACTGTGCCTGGCTCACTGTGACCATAAACATTCCCCCCATATGTATCTCTTCTAAACCCACCTTTCTCCTGGTTTTCCTCAGGGAACGCAGGACCGTGGCGATGGAGACCGGTTGTCAGAACGGACAGCTGTGTTTGGCCATCGTCAAAGTGGCGTTTTCTCCGGTTGTCATGGGCAACCTGTTCCTCTTCCCTCTCACTTATGTCGTGGCACAGTTCACAGAGGCAATGGCCATGGTGTTGATATTCAGGGGGTACCAGCTTTGGACCACCAGGAAGCAAAAAAGTAAGGCAGCATGAGTAAAAATACATGGTTCAAAACAATGTTAGATATATGTATGTATTTATAGTGAATGGCTTGACAAACATACAATATCCTGTGGGTGAAAATGGGTTTTTGATGCCAAGAACAGACTCTGGTTACCACTCACAGGATGGCAACAGCAAAAGACCAAACACAACTTTATTGGTTGCAAAGTCTACCTAATAAAGTAGCCAGTGAAATCATATACATTCTTTAAAAAAATATATAATGTAGCCTCTCCATTTCTGTACATGATATATAATCAAACTTTCTCCCACTTTCATAATCCAAACATAAAGATAAGCCAGTTATAAAAATGCTGTCATGTGGTAGTTAGACCACTGACAATACAACAGCAATAACTGGCTACATACTGTACTAAAAGCAACTCAATGTCAGAACTCTTTTTATTTGTGTCAAACATACTGTTCAAAGATTACTGGCAGAAGTAAATGTAGGTACACAATACTCAAAGCAATTCCAATAATTCAATATAAAGCCACTTTCTACCATATCTGCTTATTCTCCAGAGGTGTACCAGCCTGCAAACACGACCATGGAGGAAGTCAAAGTATCATCAGACCAAGTGATGGTATCATGAATGGACCTCTCCTGAACTCATAATGTACAGTAAATGAAGCTGCTATAAACAGTTATACTGTAAACCAGTGTAATATGTTGTAAATAACGGCAGTTTTATTTCTTCAATGTAAGGTATCCCAAATGTGTGGGATTGTATGACCAGCAGAGGTGGGTAGAGTAGCCAATAATGTTACTCAAGTAAAAAGTACTCATTCACATAATTACTTGAGTAAGAGTAGAAAAGTACTGGCGAAAATAATTACACAAGTACCGAGTAACTATTTGAGCGTAATGTCAGAAAAAGTAAATATTAGCAAAAATGAAAGGCACAAGGAATATTTTTTTCACAGCATAAAGCTATTCTTACATGACACACAGGTGGGTAAAAGTACTTCCTCGCTCTAGATTTCCTCAAGGGTAGTTACTTCAAAATCTTACTCAAGTAAAAAGTATTGTGCAATAAAGCTACACTATGGAGTAGTTTATTTAAAGTTACTCAAGTAAATGTAGCTGAGTAGTACCCACCTCAGATGACCAGCTTACAATAAAGATACATTTACCTTTCCCCAATTAGAATATATTAAAGTAAAAAAATAACACGGTTCACGATTTTGCTAATGTTTTTATTGGTAGAAGTCTATCATCACTGTCACCATACAAATGTTTATAGTTTTGCATTGAAAATAAAATAACTATTTACAAAAATGTATTTCGCTTTTCAACCAAAGTAACCCAACGATGCAGACTTTTTTTCCCCCGAATGACAATACACTTAAATACGTGTTTAATCTGCAACAAGGGACCAACCCCCTTCAACAAATACAAAAAAAACAAAAACGCATTCATACAGACACTAAAATAAACTGCATATAAAGTATTGAAACTGATTACCTAAACCCAATGTTGATGAAAAATGGCAGTTTTTTTATAGAAAGTTTTCTTTTTGAGGATTTGATGAAGTGTGAGTGGCAAGAATATTGTAGGGGAAGGCTCACAATGTGAAAAAAATAAAGCTTATAAAAAAGTATCACAGATGTTCCCGACTTACCTAAATGATATGAATTTTGATTTCGTTGCAAATTTTCAATGGGATTCGTTAAGATTTTGGGCCATATCAAAAAGAAAAGAGCATTAGTGGTCTCTTGTTTCAATAAAAATGGTGTATTAACAATTTTTGCATCCCCTGTCTTTGTGTACTAAAACATGCAAAAATCCAGACAGAAAAATCCCAACAGCTGAATACCTCATCCAGCTTGTCTGAGAAGTACGTTGGACTTTTGAGACTCTCCAAAGCCAAATATTCTATTGATGGCAAACTTAGCGCTGGCTGTCGCTGGATGGGGAACGCGAACGGGACCGCGGTGACCTGGATCGAGATCTTGACCGGGATGCGGAGCCTCTTTGGGCTGGGGGCGGGGATGGAGGGGTGCTGGACTTGTTGGTCTTTGAGGCGCGTTTGCTGGAGGAGGAGGACTCTTTGGATTTAGGGGGCGGGGAGGAGGAGCCGCGTGGGGCAGGCGAGATGCTGCGTGAATGGGATCGGTTTTTAGGGGCAGGGCTACGAGAGCGAGCCTTGGTGGCGGGGCTCCTGGAGCGGGCCTTGGGGGCGGGGCTACGGGAACGACGCGGAGAGCGAGACGCAGAGCGACCCCGAGATCTGGACCTGGAGCGGGATGAGCTCTCGGATCTGGAACGGCTTCTCGACCTGAAAAAAACAACACAACAGATTACTTGATGCATTGGTTAGTGGTCTTAACCCCTCAACCACTGCACTTCTGTCACCACAACTTCAGTGTTCAGAAGCTGATTCCATTTAATCTATTAAAAAATTCTAATTACAATTTGCTACTTGGTCGAAAGTTGGCATATAAGCCATTACATGATTAAAACGGAGTTGCTGATAAACTTCAGTGTATTTCTGTTTACAAGAACTAAACTAATATCATTGGCCAATATGTGTTAAGTAAATACAGCATTAGGAAGGGTTAACCTCCCAAACCCGTATTGATGTGCTCAGTAAATAGAGCAGGCAGCAGACAGCTCACCTCTTCTTGTTTGCTTCAATGAGCTTGATTTTCCTGCCATTGATTTCCTTTCCAGACAGCTTTTCAAGGGCATTTTTCAGATCGCTGTAAGAGGCAAACTCAACCACCCTGAAGTGACAAAAACAGACCTGTCAGAAAACGAGCGGTTAAAGGTGTATTTTTACGTTAAAGAGATCTTTACCCTTCGTTTAGCTTTGGTCGATGTGCATCCGCAAAAGTCACCTCTCCGGCCTGCCTCATGTAATCTTTCAGGTCCTACACATACAGGCACCAGTCAGCATTCAAATCAAGATGCAACATACTTATTCACCAAAAAAGGGTTGAAATCTCTGGACTACAAAAGCTACTGCAAGTGTCCAAGAAACCCAAAGTAGCCAAATAGTAGATTGAGCCTGATGACCCGAGTTAAAGATATCAAAAACAAGATCTAGAATATTTCTATGGGGATTTAGACTTTCAATAGGAAAATACAGAAAATGGCTCTTTGAGATTCTTGGATCCTATGCATTGTACTATAGACAGCTCGACATCATCTTCTTGAACCACATGGGCAGCGTTTGGCACTAAAAGAGCCCCATGTGTGTTTCACCGCTGGTGGGGGGGGGGGTGCGCCTCTGCACCGGGACCGCCCCGTCTCGGCACCCTGCCTCGATAAAGAGAGTGAACAGGGTGAAGAGAGGAAACTACTACCTGAGAGCCAACCGCAGGCTAACCTCAGCAGATTACAGCAGATTATTTCTCTCGCTCGGTCACTGGGAGGAACACACACTCTCTCTGGGGTAGGGACCGAAGGGGCGGGATATGGACCGTAGCCCCCAAATTAACGAACCCTCGACCAAAACGCCACCATCATCACCATCGACTCTCTCGCTTTTCCTCTCTCTGCCAACTCTCTTTGTTCTCATCTCGCTCGCTCTCGCTCTGAGCCACACACCGGCGCCCCCCTGCTTTCGACAGGGGGCGTTGCATATGACCATAGTAGTAGGAGTAGTAGGACACACTGGCTGACAGCACAGGCTCAACCCAGACAGAAGGACCCAGAAAGGGTTAACTCCACCATAAGCGATAACAGTCAGGCTGGCAAATAAAGGGGTGAAGAATTGGTTAAAATTTTGAAACAAAGACAAATTGGAAAACTGATTTTGTTGCTAATCTCTTTGACTGGTTACTTAACTGATTTATTTCAGATTCAGTGGAAGAATTTAAGATGAAATTCCATATAATAAATAGATTTTGGTAAGTATTAGCTAAAGCCTAAGTATCATTTGACTTTATAGCATTAACATTGTGCATGTACATTGTGCATGTTAATGGAGGCAGGCTGTAAAGCAGATTTGAAGTGTGTATTTAGAGCATGTGGTGATACTAACCTGCCAGCTCACACGAGACGACAGGTTCTCCACAATCAGGCGGTTCTCTGTGCGCATCGGGGGAGGATTACGACTGTACAATAGAGAAAGATTTCATAAAACCAGTGACATAATAAGAGCCATTACTGACCAAGTAAAAATATCATTTAAGAAATCAAAAACAAACAGACAGATGTCTAAATAGACAATTACCTCCTGCTGCTGCTCTGTGATCCTCGGCCATATCGATCTGGGAATCGGCCTCCACCACTACCACCTCTGCCTCGGCCACCACGCAGACGCACTCGGGCATGCTCAATGGTCACCCTGAAATGTTCATACCATTAGCAACACTAACCAAACAAAGAAGACAGACAGACTCCTCCTACTTCAGGGTACCCCCTTACCTCTCATTGCAAAGCTCTTTGCCATCAAGCTCGTACACCGCATCTTCAGCATCTCTGGGATCATCAAACTCCTGCATCAAAGCAAAAAGATTTCGTCACCAAATGCACTTAAAACTGGGTCAAATAAGCACACAACAAATATCTTAATTGGTCCTTCCTTGACACAGAAAATACATGCTGTTACAATGGTGACTGCAATTAATCTAATCAGAGTTTAATACATACATTCTTGGGCAATTTGATAACTATAGCAGCTTCCAGACTAATGGTCGCCATCATAATGAATTATGAAAAATAACTGAAATAGATTAAATTAGCTTGAAACCTAAATACGTACAACAAATGTTTAATCCATATATTTATATTTATATATCCACAATCCAATAGAGTTATGTGTATACTTACGACGAAGCCGAAGCCTCTTTTCAGGTCGATATCTCGGATGCGGCCGTATCCTTTGAAGAACCTCTCCACGTCCTTCTCTCGGGCCGAAGGGCTCAGTCGGCCGATAAAAATTCGACATCCACTCATTTTCTGTCTGCACAAGTAAATAGAGGAAAATACAGTTATATTTCACGTTTACACTAAAGAGATTTTGGATTCAAATTAGTTGATTTTCTGCATTTTATCCAAAACAGATTGGGAGGTCAACGGTGTGGTGCGGCCTAGCACGCAGGCTGCCGAAAGAATAGCTTACGTTGCAAATACAGTACAATCCAGTCAAATTACAATCGAGCAACACATGCATTGACAAATAATTGCATCAAAAGTGTCGAGCAATACCTCTAAGTTGTATTTGGTCGGTAGTTTAAGGACGGTGTTTGTCGAAAGCGACTGTACCACGGAAACGAATCCAACAAAATGGAGCCGTTTAGTCGGGGGGAGGGGCTGTTAAGATACATATAAAGGGAGGGGCACGAAACAACGACGTTACGTACCACGTCACGGAAAATCCCGAGCGACGTTCGGCTCCTCGGAGATGGCGTAAGGAAGGCGTGCAAGAAGCCTGTGCAATTTATTATCCAGCCGCCAGATGTCGCTCAACCCTTATAAGCCAAAAACGTCACTATGCTCCTGGTACTGCACACATATTAGATTTCTTTTTCAGCAATTTATATGTAATGATTCATACATAGGTTTTTATCATTACAACTAAGCCTACAATGAAAAAAACTATTCTGCTTCAATATCAACATTTCTGTAAATACTTGACCAGTAAAACCTAAAGTTCATGAATTTTGCCACCAACCAAAAGTCTAAAAACTGTATACTAATGTATAACATACAATGTGAGGTACATTCACTAATGTTTCCTAACTAGGCTCTGACATCACCAACATGTGGTTGTCATTTGTCAAATCCATCTCAATTTGTGATATTTTGTGGCTAATGCCAATTTCTCTATTGAAAATGTATTTATGGCCTTGCCTCCATTCCAGAATGTAGAGCTTTCTGTTTACAAACTTTGAAAAGGTCTACTTATAATCCGTTTATTTCTGACAAATCATCCATATTTAAAATTCCTCTAATCAATGTTGCAGTGTCTTTTATTTGCAACATTTTTTATTTTTATTTCTCAATGTATTTATTTTATTGTAGCTCAATAAGTTGAAGTTTAGATATAACTACAGCTACGAGTGCAGACCTTGTTATCTATACCAATGATTAAAATAAATTAAAAAAATAAATTAAAAAAATCAGCAACAAATGACATATTGTCTTTCACATCCCAAAGAAAGCTTTAATTAGAAAGTTATATACACACTGTAAAATTAAATTAAACTTTATACAAATATTAAATTACTATCTTCACACCCACTGCAATGTACAGAGGAAAAACAAGGTAAAGCTTTGAAACTAAGAACCAAAATGTGTACTTTTTTCATTTCTCAGGGAAGCAACACTGTACAACAGTGCTTTTGAATGCAAGGTATTTTTTTTTTCTTATTATTTTCAGTCCCATAACATTTGGATGCCTTGTAGCAAAAGAGAAGCAAAGAAACAGCGAAATATAGGTTCTTATAGGTTCATCGTCATCATTATTATCTTTATCACAGTTGCTGAAAAATAAAGCTAGGGTGAACAGAGAAGGATATGGACATTCGCGTAAAATTGATAAATACACAAGTTGTATGCATAGAATAGAAAAGAATAAAGTAAGGCCATTGGGAAAACAGCAACCGATATGGAGGCTTTTGAGATTATTATAAACAAAAAAGACTAAATAAAAGTACAAGTCTAAGGCAACATTCTCATTTTTTTTTACAAAATAGCCATTGACAAATAAAACAAAATCTGATGTGTTTTTGGAACGTTTTCATGCTGTTTCCGGGACGGCCAGCTATAAATGCCGAAGATGGTAATAAAACTAAAATAGATGACTTATTTTAACCAAATCAAGGATTCTCTCTTGCTTGAACTTGGCATCAGGGGAGAAGAGTGAAGAGACGAGAAGTAGTATTCTTTCACTGCAACCAGCTGCAGTTTTGAAGTCAACATAATGCACAAATGTGGATTTTTTTTTTTAAGTTTGAAGGTAGGAACATTTTCACAAGGACATGTAGTTTCCAGCCTATCCTAGTGTGAGCGTTGAATGAGTAATACACGCGTGGTGTAGTGGATTCAATGCCGTTCGAGACAAAAATGCTTTTCATGTGACTTATTTAACGCTTGGAGGAGTTTTCTCACCCCTTTCCTATGGTGAAAACATGGGACATTGTGTGTTTTCAACAGGGGCAAGTCAGAAAACGTATCATGACCTCTTCTGCCTAGCCATCACACAACAAAAGATATAGACAAACACATACATACTTTACACTCAGAAAATCAGACACACACCAAGCAATAAATATAAAGGAAAGAAATAATAGAAAAGTCATATTCCCTAAGTCATTTGAGTGTTTTAGATAGGCCATTTTGGACAAAGACTACCTTAGCTGGCAACAGAACAGGAAAAAAAAAACAACAGTAGAGCTTTTTATAGATGTGACACTGCACCATTTTGTACTTCTCACTCCCAATAATCCATTCTCTAGATGCACACACAGATAGAAAAAAATAGAAATAGAAGGAGAGATAGACAGAAGAGGATTCATGCTTCTTTCATGATTGGGCCACTGTGCTTTTGACAGCAAATAAAAATGAAATAAACAAAAAACAACATGCAGCATTCACAAGGAGGGACACAAAACTCTTATGTCACTCAAACATTTTCAAGTTCAGCGGGAAGACAATTTGGATTTGCCACTGCACGAGGGGGGCAAAACTTCCTGTGTTTTTTTATCTGGCGCTATACCCGACAGTGGTATCTCGATTGCTATGGCCTGCTCAAATCATTTTACGCTTAAGACAAGGAAATACAAAGCCTATGAAGTACACAATCTTGACTCATGTTTCTTTTATACATATAGGAACCATATAGGGACCATATAGGGTTTATGTTGATCCATTTGACAGGTCTGGTAGCGATCCATCTATCTGTACGAGGTGCAGTGAGGTGGTGGTGCAAGTCGAGAAGAGGCTTTTGGCGTTTGCTTTGAATGAAAAGCAATGGCAGAAGAGGCTGCAGGGGAAATGGGCATATTGTAGTCTTTAGTCTGCTGGCTGCTGAAGGGATCCAAGGGAGGAGGAGGAGGACAGCCACAGTCAGTCCTGGTCAGCACTAAGAGACGTGCTGCTGATGCTTAGAGCAAGCTTCATGCTTCCTTCAGCAAAGGAATATCTGCAGAGGAAAGAGGAAAAGACACATTAGGACCTAAAGCTATATATTTTCACTATTTAGCATTTAATATCCTGTTGGGTGAATTTCCGAACACATACCGTAGCAGCAGTTTTATGTAACAAACTTACAAAAATATCTGGCTAATAATGGAAAAGCTGAATCTACTTGAGCCTGCACTAAATTAGATTCAGGCATACAGTCTGAGATAAAGCGGGTGTGTATTACAGTACTGTCGGTAAAATGGCTCTTTACCATCAGAAAAGTCGTCTGTGGAGGTGACAGACAGTAGACTATGCTGGTCGCTGCTCTCAGAGTCTCTGCGCAGTGGAATGGGAGCGGCGCAGGCCCCCCCAGGGTGGTCTCTGTCCCAGGACGACGAGGATGGAGCCTGATGCACCAGCGCCGTCTCCGCGTGACGACGGGACGAGTATGAGGATGAGGAGGTGGAGGGGAGGCAGTAATCAAAGTCTGTGTAATGACGGGACCTGCTGACAGCGCCCCCTGTGGCCCCCTGAGGAAGTCCCTCTGACAGGACGATGGGCACTCGGACCTCTGGATCGGCTGAGGGGGGAGGAGGGGAAGGAGGAGCTCCTTCAGAGGAACCACAGGCTCCATTGTTTCCATATACAGCCTCTTCATACGATGGCAGTGCCACCTGCACACCCTCCACCATGATGGAGCCAGGCTGGCCCGAGACACCCTGCTCCCTCCTGGAGAACCATAAGCATGTTAACTCAAGTCAGAGCATGTTAAACTAAGATATGTTTAAAGCAGGATATCCTAGACAGCACTGCAGAGGTGATTAGTGACTGTACAGTCCTTTGGGGCCATTGCACAATGTACAGAATGGCACTGAGCATTAGATCACAATGTTCCTGCCTTTTCATCGCAGAGAAGACTGTGATGGGATTAGCTCATGATACTTTCAGAACTCCTCACTCGACTGGTTTAAGGTCTTGTGAATCTCAGGTGACTTTGGTATTTGCAAAAATACTTCAGTTCATTACAGATCGAAACAAAGGTGTGTTCACATAATATCTCACAGAAAAGGTCAGTGTATTCCGTAAGTAAACAAAGATAACGCAGATGTGCGGAGTTTCTGTCCCTATAAAAAGGTCTGCTGACCCAATAAAGCTATAAACGAAACTAATGGCCACAGTAGATCAGGAGGCACAGACAAAACATTAATAACATAGAAGGTGACCTATTTTTATTGTTGTTTCGAGGTGTGACATTTTCCAGTCCTGCTCATTCAAGTCTGAAAGAAACACAGAAACCTGCCACGCCTTTTCAACCCAATCTAAGTTAGACCCATGTTAAAAATAGCTCACCCTTCTTCATCTTGCCGTTTCATTTATTGTGCCAATTCATAAACCCCTTACAGGCATGACTTGTTTACCAATTCATCAGACTTTGCAGCAGCACACAAAGATAAGTTCAACTGGGCAATTTTAATTAAGGCATAATAAAGTCAACTGATATATCATACCTGCTGTGGTGAAATGACTTGAGTTTTGGCTGTACAAGAACAAAAAGCACTACTAAAAGCAAGATGAGTGCCACCGAACTGGCTGTAGATGCCACAATGGACAGAGCAGGGATTCCCAAAGGAGAACTAGGCTCTTTATCTGAAACAGGAAGAGAAGGGACAGTGCTTTAGTGCATTTTGATGATTACAGTACTGGGCACATGTTTTAGCATGTGTTAGGAAATGCAGCCATGTTTGTGTTTTTAGACATGTTTCATTTTTGTTGTGGCTCTGCAGAATATTACCATAGTGACATAAGCTATATTATCTTCACCTGGTGTAGCTACACAAACATTAGCTCAACATTATTGAGTCTGTCTGGGATTAGCATGAAGAGACAGAAAAATGTGAGCAGCCTACAAAACTGATTAAAGTTGACACACAAAAAGCTATTTACCTAACAGCATGTATTCAAACTTGACTAAAACCATTTATACATAGATGATTACATACCTTGTGTAAGTCTACAGCTGACCTGCATCGGGGCGTCCCATTCCCCATTTTGGCAGGTGAGGAACTTGTAGTCTCCCTTTAAAGCATAGCCCTCATCACAAAAATACTCTATGACAGTTTTGTGGGTGAGACGGTGACATGGCGAGGGGTGGCAGCGGTATCCCCCATTCTCTGGTTCAGTCGGGGGCAAACACACTAAAGGGAGGAGAAATGAACACTATATTTAAAATGGCTGTCCATAGGTAAGAATTATTGTCAACAGTAGGTCCATGCCTGTGGTTCAAAGCTATTGTTCAATTGTGGGAGGCATTTTTCTCACTTCAACAGAACAAGGCCACTTGCTGCCCCCAAGACAAACTCATGGTGCTTCCACATGTCACAAAGCACACATTACATTATTATAATATTTATAACTTATGTGGTTAGAAAGCAAGACTTCAAAACGTTGTCCCTTTAGTGCACAGTACATAGAAAGTATGCCATATAGTAGTGATGTCCAAATGCACTAAAGTGAGCAGATTGCATTGTGAAAAGTAGTGCGCAATAATGGCTGAATTCATAAGCATATGATTACAATTGAAGCATATAGGGTCATATGATAGTGTTTCTTGGTAAGGGATGGACCAAGGACTATCCAAAAGACATTATATTTATAAATATTACATTCCAATGCCTACTTTGAGTCTTATATTGTAATATTTTTTAGATTTCCAAATAAGCATTAATATTATCAGCCATCTTAAAAATAAAAACAATGGCAAAAGAAGATTTAAATACTGCGCTTACAGAGATTGAGAGGTTAGGGACTAAAAATGAATTCATTATAAATTTTAATTAGTTTCACTGGGATAACAAGACAAATGATTGACAATGTACTAAGCCATTTTTAAATAGTGATGCTTATGATAAACTTACTCACCATTATTTCTGATGCAGTGTGGTGGCTGGTGGGACCATTCCCCCAGACTGGTACAGATGATGGTGACTGGCCCGTCTGCGATGTACCCGGGCTCACAGCCGTATGTGAGGAGTGTCCCAGGAGGAAAGGACCCGCGGTTAGCCTCCGTCTGGTTCAACAAGTCTCCGTGCTGGACGCCGGGCGGCCGTGCACATCCTACACAAACAAGAGAGGAGACTTGATTAGATAATGCTACTGCTGGGAATAGGAACACTACTTGATGGATCTATTGTTGCACACGGTCTATTATTAGAGCAATTGTAAAACATCCATGCCATGTTAAACAGGAAAAGCATTTATACATTTATACGGAATTTTTCAAACACCTAAGTAATACTAACACCTAATATGAGATTATATATATTATGTAATAAGAATATATACTTCATTACCAAACATTTTTATATATAAGAATGTCTCTCTTATTGAAACTAAGAACACTCCTACTAGCTGGTTTGTCAACTAGCCCTAGCAGCAATTTGAAGTAGCAATTTCAATTCTGTCTATGACTTTCTTACACAGCAAAACCCAAAACGTACACAAAAAGACAGTGAAGTAGCAAGGGAATGGCTCAACCGCTGGCAATGCATTCAAATAACCAACCAATGATGAAACCGGGATAACTCAGAGCTGAAATTTTTGGGTGAGATTTAGATTTTCACATAATGTATTTCGCGGTAGCGGTTTAAGCCAGGTGACTCTCTTGTTTGACAAGGGTTAGCACGGTGACATCAGGTACTATATTTTTGGCTACAGCAGCATTATTAATATGGGTCTCCTCTCCTCCACCAGCATCTGCCACTAGGTCAAACCACTTCTCACAGAGAGACGACAGGCTGAGCTGATAATTAAAGCTCGGAGGTATTGTTACTCAAAAGTAGGACTGCCTTTTTACCCAGCACAGAGGCACGGCCACTGAATCAACATGACAAGATACCGGGCGCTGGGAAAAACAATGTCTCCAGTGTATTATAATGTAACTAGAGTTTCATACAGATGTTATTTTTTCATTATGTCCCAGTCATTTAATTGTCAACATCTTTAGCATGGTTCATTTAGAGTCATCTAGTGAAAACTGGAGCCCTAAATCTAGGCCATTATAAAAAACTACATTTTGTCAAGCCTTTAGTAAGTGTTTTTAATCACAGTTTTGACAGTTTCAGCCCAATATCTCTTCATAACTTACAATTGAATTGAACTTGTCAGTTGTAATATGTGCAGCTCTAGCCTTGAACCCCTTTCCCATATTAGAGCCTGTAATGTGGTCCCTGTTTGTGTTTCATTATAATAAAATCAGATATTTTTTGTTTTGGATGTAAACAATCACAGTCTGGCTTGAGTAAAGAGCTAAATCCAGCCGGACTGACATAACATTGGGACACCTGTGTAAACGGAGACACTCCAACAGCAGGAGACTAGCTGTGTTCTCTCAGTATTTCTATTCTTAAAGTTACAGTTTGGCTTTTGAAGTGGGTCGCATAGGGTTCACAAAATAATAAGCTCTCCAGGTGTGAGTCAGTTCTGTAGTCATTACAGATATGGCTTTACATTCTATTGGTAAACTGTGTGCTCCATTGGCATTCACATATATTGTTTACTTTAGCTTGAACTAATTGTGACTACTGTTACAAGTACAAATGCATTGATTTAAATACCATCTGACATTCTGTGGAAATCACAAAGTTTTTACAGCTGTCATCAGTTATGCAAGATTTTTTTACTTCTGAGGAAACACTACCAAATACAGTGCATCATTATTTGCCAACCCCAGAGCCTTCCTTTAGATACACACTGTGGCCACATTATTAGGTGGACCAATTAACTACCATTTACATCAAGGTTTGCCGATGATCATCGCTGAACCCACAAGATGACAAAACATGAAGCGGGCGGGCTACATAGTACACGGGTGCCCCTTTATTACGTACAGGGTCTACCTAATGAAGTTGCCCATGGATATTTTACCCCTGCCCCATCAGTTCAAATCAAACCACCCTGCATCAATGCTAAGCCACTTTATCAACATGCATTGAGAGACTGACATAGCTAAGGAGAAACTGTGGTAGATGTGCCGTGACTATCCTCAACTCCAGTAGACGCAAAGTAAACAGCCCTCAACAATGAGAATCCCAGGACAGGTGAAGTGTGAAGACAGCGGGCCGAGACTGTGCTAACTGAGCAAGTGAGGAGTAAGTCTCACTATTTGTGAACGTACTGTCTATCTGAATGGGCTGACAGAGCTGACAGCAGACAACTTGACTAAATGTGAAATGTGATAAAGGATGATGTCTTTATTATCAGATTAATATAGCTTAGTTAAAATCAAGATATTGTTTTAATTACTTGAAAAGGTGAAATTGCTTTGAAACATCAGTCGCTGTTGTTCCTTAATATTGTATTTTCCAGTGTCAAAAAAAAACTTCCCTTGACATTTAACTACCATTAATATATAATTTTATCTACACACGTCAGAAATATCACAGTTAAAAATAGCTCAAAGTGTTTGGGAACAAAGCCAAGAGTATTAGCGTTACATCTGTCACCAAACAAGGGTAAAGAACAGTGGCTCTGTATGACATCGGACTGTAAATAATGCGGAAGAGAAACTTAAATGTCACCTATGCACCTGATGAGATGAGTTGTTAGTAGGCAGACAAACAATGGGTTAGTTGGGGTTGGGTTTACCCTGGTCAAGTTCATTGCGGGGTTATTCAATGACTAGGGTCAATTTACACCAATTCTCCTATACATGGAAGTTTGGCGGAAGCTGGAGAGAAACTGTGGAAAGACTAGGACAACCTTAACCATAAGTTACCGCCTACTACTTTACATTTATACTATCGGGGCATTTTCAAGACACCCCATGCATTCACAACTAACTCATCACTAAAATGTATAACCAAGGCTGAATGGAATGTATCTGTGATCTAGCACCAGCTGTTTTGTCTTTCACACATTTTTTTTTAAATGCAATTAGACGGTGTGATGCCCCTGACTGTGCCCTACACAAAAGCTAGACACCCCCTGAAGGTGCTAATGCTAATGGGTCCTGCGGTGGAGGTGATGAATTGAAGACCCCCGTTCCAGAGGCAGCAGGGGACAAAGACACCTCGAGGGCCCAGTTCGGGACAATAGCCTGCGGGCCACAGTCACTATTATGAGCTTTTGTGAGACAATCAATACAGATTGCAAATGGGAGATTAGTGTTTATGGCATTCATCATGGCTTTCCTTTTGAGATTCATGGAGTGGCATAGCAGTGGTAAAGGTAAAAAGGTCCACCCATTGGTTATAAACAAGGGTCCTCATGAGCCTAAATGGAGACTTTAGTGCAGTCTGTGAAGTACTTATCAAGGGTTAACAATAGTAAACAAAGACAAGACAAGACAACTGAACAGTATAAATGGATTAGAACTGCAGAACTTTCAAGCATGAAGAGACTACTCGCCCCATCCCAATGTACAGAATATAGGATCCAGATGATTTCTTGGACAACAGTAAATATTCATACTTCATTGACATTATAGTCAAACTATGAATACCATCAATTCATTAGTAATCAAAACTAAATACCTGTGTGACTAGTTGTGCCAGCTCCCCCAGTCACTAACCATCGACTGCAAAGTTAATCTGCTAATCAGAAGACTACATAGGAACTAGTTACAATCATGAGGAAGTAAAGTTAAAAGCTTGTGGCTAAGTCATTATAAATAAAGGCCTTTAAAACCCACGTTTGTTTGTCTTAAAAAAGGTGCCTAGCTAGCCATCACATTAGCATTAACACTAGCCAAAATCAACAATCAACAAGAAAGATATTGAAAATACGGAACCTAATCCTTGCCTTAAATGCATAGCTAGAGTTTCACCAAAAGGGTAGACATTGTGACAGATTATAAACTTGACAAGGAGAAAAGAAAGATTTGGGGGAAAAGTGCAAAAAACTTGGTGGAGCTGCTGTGGCTTCAGGCAAAAAGAGAGACGTGTCAGGACTAGTCTATTGATGTGAGAGAGACTGAACAAGTGCAGTTAGGAGCAGTCGATACAGTACATACCATACTGTGGGTAGGGCAAGTATGGACAAGGAAACTGGATTTTAATAGAACAAGTTCACACGACAATAGATTTATGTTTCAAAATATGGGCAGTTAAGTGTTTTAGCATCAAATAAGAGACACAGATGATAGAGAGTAAAGCAGTGCCATAACGACAGCCGTGTGTTGTTTTGTGCATTTCATAAAAAGTAGTGAGTCATCACTAAACACAAACTGTCGTCCCATCAGTGTTTAGTAATCACTTGAAAGCAGAATATGAGCAAAAACAGGCAAAAAAACTAATGAACTCCACACCAATTTCTTTCTTACAAAGATTTAGAGGGAGTTATGAAGAAATAAGAATAAGTAAGTAGATTTACTAAAAACAGATGATGATAGCAGATGAATGAGTAAAACATTTAAAAATATGCTTTCTGTTGTGAGAAGGCCTGGGCCAGGAAAAAGGCTATAATCCCGACCTGAAGCTCCTTAGGCCTTGGCCGGAGGCAACTGGACTGTGGGGGTGTTCAAATCCTCCTCCTGGATCTCTCAAATACTCATCCTGACTGTGAATATCTCTTTCTCCATCTGTTACCGACGCCGGGGTGAGCCAAGAGCAACGGGGGAGGGGCAAAAAAATCATAACAATAGACAAGACAAGACATCTTTGGTCAGATACATAAAAAAATGCAACAAGCTTTAAAAGGAAAATATTTTGAACTATAGGATTACATTTTGTAATGAAAAGTGGTCAATGCATAAATGAAATATTAAAAGATCTATGTTCTTATTGTAGGGTTTACTCAATTGAAAATGGAATTGGAAAAGACTAATGATTTTTTGGTTAAATGAAAATGTAATGATTCTTTGTGACAGGTTGGGGGCGATGTGAAGCATATTGAAGCGGAGCCAGCTGTTTGGTCGCACTGACAGAACAATAGGACCATAAAAAGAGGGCGTGTGGATTGTACAGTGTGAAGAAATGTCAAAGCCGGGCAGGGGTGGGTGCCGGATTAAGCCAAAGGCCAAGAGGATGATGATGCTCTCTTCGTCCTGGTAAATATGTTTTGGTCACGATGTTGGCTCGGCTCCACTGGTCCGCTGTAGAGGTTGTTGTTTTGTGTGGGATTGGGATGAGCGCATTTTTGTTATTTTGTCACACTTGCACTAATCTGAGGGATTTAAAACTGAGCTGTTGTTAAGGGCAGCGGACCCTGGGATTGGGGACACTATATGGGAATACATTTTTATTAGTAGCTTTCCTCAAAAGTGTGTGATTCAGTTCCTGCCATAAAGCTTCATGATTTAAACACAATTAATGCACTCTTGGCCTACAATGTAAGTATTTAGTGTTTTGTATGTTATGCTTCTTTTATATTCTGAAAATGTGGCACAAAAATAAAACGTGACCAAATGTATTATTATTATTCATTTGGAAACTTGTACTTTCTAATTGCCATCTAGCGAGGTTTTTGTTTACCAACTTGCAGCAAATTTGTCACAGGTGACTGTATTAGCAAACAAGTTAAGTTAAGAAATACTGTATCTGCACCCAATTTTTTTATTTTAATTATTATTATTTTTTAATTATTTAATTTCCATCCATCCATTTTCTTCCGCTTGTCCGAAACCGGGTCGCGGAGGCAGCAGTCTAAGCAGGGAACTCCCGCCTTCAACCACCGCCCGATCCACATTGCACCAGCCCTATTATTTAATTTATTTCATTCAATTAAAATTAAAATAAATAACAAGCAGAGGTGTCTACAGGACAACACAAAACTTGAATGAAAAGGAGCAGAGAGAAGAATATATCTTATGTTTTCTGCCCCTTTTTAACAAAAATATTTACTTTTAACATTCAAATGTAAAGTGCCAAGACATCTGATCTCACATCTTTTATGATACCTACTGCATTTCTATACAGTAACCTAAAGCCACTTCTGTAACAAACATTATATCTACAATTATATTTCAAATGACGCTTGGTAAATCTAATCGTTGAATCTCATCTTGGATTCTCCCTTCGTCACGGGGCTGTGAACAGTGGCAGATGAGTTTTCAGAGCGAGACATTTGGTGTGGTGTGAGGTGACATGACGCGCCGTTCTCTGACCTGGCCCGTAACTTGGGACGCTTGAAGTCTGTGTAAAGCGATAATAGCGGTTTTGTGTTTCCCTTCGCATGTGAGAATGCAAAATAGTCACACACGCATGCATGCTTATTTCTGCTTTCATATCCATGTTTTAGCAGCTGATGTGAAATGGTTATGGGGAAAACATTGCATAAAAGTGGCTTTGTGGTAGAGTACGTCTGGGAGAATGCAGAACAAAATGTTGTCTCGAAGCGTGAACCCATTTTCCAAAAAAAGAGACCGTTGTTCAGAGCTCCTATGGGGGTTTGTAAATGAGACATGTGGAGGAGGAAGATGAGGATGAGGAAGGCAGTGCAAAAGTGTGTGACTTCGCCTCAGCAAAACAAACCTTGGAAGAGCAGGATTGTTTGTCATTGATCATTATTTGCAAGAGAATACAGTAAATCTAAGCAGCACAACTGGTCAAAAAAGTTAATATTGTGAGTGAAATATTTACATAGAAGTATCAAAAAAGATCAAGCAAGCACAAGTACTAATGCAGTATATGTTTCACTGCACACAACCAACAATAGTGACCCTTAAAGCCTGAGTGGGCGAATTTTCTTCCAATATTTGGTTTGAACAAAAAAAGTTCTAGGTCAGACCAGACATGCTTTACTGAATCAGACAAATATCCAAATATGGTAAATGAATTGACACAACTTGCATTCTTCTGTCTATTGTCACTATGGACATAAAAGGTCATTTCCCATTTAGATACAAAGTCGGGAAGTGGGCAAACTGATATTAATTTAAATATTGATGTTAACGGTTTAGCTCAGTCGTTAGTGCACGTGGCCCATATTCATTCAGGCGTCGTGAGCTCGAATTCGGCTCATGACAGTTCCCATTCTGCTCCCTGATTTCCTGTCAGAACAAGGCCTGTGCTGTCGTCCCGACAGCAAAGTGTATATCGGCGAAAACGACCCCATACGTCTGCCCCGTACGTCTGCCCCGTACGTCTGCCCCGTATGTCTGCCCCATACGTC
>JAVQKC010055073.1:0-16172 GCA_036025475.1 Philypnodon macrostomus
CCTAGTTTCAGCTGAAACTCACCTCTGTGGTCTGCAGTAAACAAGTCTCAGCTTTTTGTTTTCTTGTTTTTGTTCTTCAGTATTGTTTTGTACACTTTAGGGAGGTTAAATCTGAGACCACCAGCTCTGTTCAGAGAAGGGTTTTCCTTTGTGACAAAACAAGCTTCTTTGACTCCTCTTTCAAACCACGTGCTTTCTCTGGCCAAGATCCGCACCTCACTGTCTTCAAATGAATGGCCCGTCACTTTCTAACCAGAATTGAAGAAGTCTGCTGGACTGGCAGATGAAAGCTTTTCAACAATCAAAACCTTGTCCAGATGCCCTTTTTCAACTTTCAGAATGACCTCTACCTGGATGAATGATGGATTTAAAATGTTCTAACTCACCAAGGCCTTTAAGAAACTTGTTGACTCCACTCTGTTCACTGTCTGGCAGCTCCTCCAAATACTGATCAACCCTTTGCTCAAACAATCCTAGGACCAGAGCAAAACCATTAGATGAAACTTGTTGACATGTCAGAGATGTTATGGGTATAGTTTCACCCACTAGAGGTCAGTATAGGTGTACTGTTAAGCTGCATGTGTCCAACGTGAAGGATTGCCAGTAAAAACAGTGTATTGCATTTCCAAAGGAGTAAGAGTGACATCTATAGACACTGTTTTTACCTTTGGCGCGTGTTTTTCTCAGCTCTCGATCTTGGATGAATCCTGCAAACATCTGAGACTCCATGAAGACACCCAGGAAGCGACGGATGCTTTTAGATGCCACAGACTTTCTGAAGGCTTCCCTCTGGAAAACTCTCTCTCCGTGCTCATTCTGGGTGATAAACAGGGAGTAATGCCCGATGGTCTCCAGGAAGAAGCGAATGAAGGCTTCTGACACCAGGTTGTTCAGAGAGTTGTACTCTGTAGAACACACAGATCAGACGTAATACAATCTTACAGTACAGGAGAAACGATTTAGGCTGTTGTGATTTTGTTCTAAGTAAAAAGTCAAAAAATGTAATTAACATAATTTCTTCCCACTATTTCATCAGTGCTTGTAGGCTGCTCACATCTTTCTGTCTTTTGTGCTAATTGTAGTCATACTCAGTGATGCTGAGGTTGAGATGCTGAGGAGATAAACTAAAGTGAGTATAGCTAGTCTATAGTCAATGCAATGGCCTTATGTCACAATAGTAAGATTCTGTAAAAATCCTGGCTCCAGATGGTGATCCAGAACACAAACAAATAATTTGATGTTTACATTGCATTTTTGAATACTATTACATAAATAAACACATATATAATTTTGCAATATCACACTATTTATCCTCACACTTCTTCACAAAACATTTGGGGCGGCAGTGGCGCAGTGGGTAGGAGCTCGCCCTTGGTTCGAGTCCCCATCCAAGCACAAGAATGAATGTGGTTGTGTGATTGGTGTTTGGTGGTGGTCGGAGGGGCCGTAGGTGCAAACTGGCAGCCACGCTTCTGTCAGTGTGCCCCAGGGCAGCTGTGGCTAAGTAGTTTACCACCACCGGGTGTGACTGTGGAGTGAATGAATAATGTAATGTAAAGTTGAAAAATGTAATGTTGAGAAAAGCGCTATATAAAACTAATGCATTATTATTATTATTATTATTATTATTATTATTATTATTATTATTATTATTATTAATAATGTGGTAATAAACATGGACTAACATAGTGATTATGGTTATTTTCCACTAACACTAACCCTTTACCCCTAACCTTTCCAATCATTACTAGGTTATTACATATTGTATTACTATCTTGTTACCATGCTAAATACACAGAGAAGTTATCAGGACTAAAAATGACACGTACAAGTATTGTGATTATTTTGTGTAGGTGAGTTCATCATTGGCCGCGTGATCAAAGCCATGAACAACAGCTGGCACCCAGACTGTTTCTGCTGCGACATCTGCCAGGCTGTGCTCGCCGATGTGGGATTTGTCAAAAATGCTGGCAGGTCTGTTCAACCTGGCGCCATAAAGTATTGTGATGTAGCTTTTCTTGTAGCATGTGTAATTTTCATATTATTTTAGGCACCTCTGTCGTCCCTGCCACAACCGTGAGAAAGCCAGAGGACTTGGGAAATACATCTGTCAAAAGTGTCATGCCATTATCGAAGAGCAGCCACTGCTTTTTAAGAACGACCCGTACCACCCGGACCACTTCAACTGCACCAACTGCGGGTTAGTGTCCTCAAATGCTGACATTCCCTGTAAGACTAAAGTATAGACTTTGATAGAGAGGTAGTGCCCGATTTTTCAGTTCATTCTAATAAAATATTTTTTTTGTAGTGCCAGGTTTTTTTGTTTTTATATAATGTTAACCACTCACAGTTTATTAAGTTCATTCATAAAAGAAGAAACATTATACAGCCTAAATTCAGTTCATTTTATATTCAGTCTCTGGTGAGCACAAAATGTTGTATATGACACACGCCACTGCGGCTCGTTAATGGTAGAGAAAATATTCGCTATGCGCAAGGGACCAGACCCCCACTTTTGAAAAAAAGCCAGTAGGTGGGGCTGGTATACCAGGCTAGGTACTTGGTTGTTCAAGGTTATATTACTTATATTACAGTAAGGAGCTGACTGCTGATGCCCGTGAGCTGAAGGGGGAGCTGTACTGTCTGCCCTGTCATGACAAGATGGGCGTCCCAATCTGTGGAGCCTGCAGGAGACCCATCGAGGGCCGTGTGGTCAACGCTATGGGCAAACAGTGGCATGTGGAGGTGTGAATCAAACCTGAGGAATTATCTTAAATACACGGATGAACATATGTATTGAGATAGACGTTAAATGTATATAGTATGTGCAAATAAATATAGCAAAAACGATGAGATAGCTTAGTAATAGTGAACATACCTCAACACCAGGTAGGAATTTAGATACAGTATTATGTAAAACAAAGCTAGATCATTTTATGTGTATTTACATATGCATTAATCATTTTCTATTATTAACTTTTTGACTTTTTCTTCCAAGCTTCCTTAAACCAACTTCCTCATCTGTCCTCATGTCTGCCTCTCACTCCTAGTGTCTGTCTTCTTTGTGTGTTTTTGGTCTTTATGCTGTCTTTTTCATCTTCCCATCTATAGCATCATGTGTGCACTATTTGTGAGCGACCGTTTCAGGGGCATCCGTTTTATGAACGAGGTGGTCGTGCCTATTGTGAGAAACACTTTGATATGGTGAGAGAGGAAACAAGGAGTCCGACTTCTGCATCGTGGCTTCTCCTTCAAACCTGCCTGGCTAAAGTCCCCCTTGAGTTGGTTACACTGATAAAAGCTATTGGATGTAAAATGACCCAAAATCTAAATGAATAAGCAATATTGATGTAACCCTGCTTTTAAATTCTGTATACTCCAATAAGGCACAACATTATGACACGTATGTAAACCCTGACATAACAAACTAATTCACAGTGTATTCTGATCTGTATTCTATTCTCAGGTTCAATGATGAAGAGTGTCAGTGGTCATAATGTTATGCCTGATTGGTGTATACCTGTAATGTATCATCAACAGCATTGGGACAGTTTGACTGAAGTGCCCCGGTTTGACCTCATAATGTGTGTAATGCATTTGTTTTGTTGGCTGTGCTGATCATAAGTGCCTGGCTTTGGCTTTGTTTTGCAGCATTTTGTGTGTGCTAAGTGTGAGAAACCTTTCCTGGGACATCGTCACTATGAGCGCAAGGGACTGGCCTACTGCGAAACCCACTACAATCAGGTAACATTCAATGGTTTTAGGTCAGTGATTTCCAACTGGTGAGACTCAAAAGAGGATCACGGCGAGATTCAATATGTCAATATTTATTTCATGTATTTTATTTCTAGCCTAAATATTGTGATAATTGACTGGAATGCAAATGTTAAACGTGCCAAAAAAGGTAGTCGTATACAAATTTAAAAACAAAACTGTGGTTCATATGTTTGAATATACATATCATAGTGGCAAAGTATTTTTCAACTCCTAGGTAAAAAAAATATATTGCATACAGATTGCAGTCATATATGGAGAAAATATCATTATTTTTATGCCAGTCATACGACCTGTCTCTATCCTAATCATAGAAAGGTGACTGTTGAGGGCAAGTGTAATGACTCCACCTAGTGTTTAAACCATATTTAATTGGCCTTAAAATGTAAGAATGTATGAAATGCCTTTTATTTGTTTTGGCATGGCATCTGAATGTAGCGTGTTGAGCTATATGCCCTTATGGATGATTTGTCATTATTTTGTCATTATTTACTGGGCCTGTTTTTTTCTTCACTCTTCAGCTGTTTGGAGACGTGTGCTACCACTGCAACCGTGTTATTGAAGGAGATGGTAAGATGGCTTTCAATTGTATAATGCATTTTCATTTAATCTTTTAAAATAGTGTGTGGCTATTACTGTGGACAACCGAACCAAATAGGAGACATGTGGTAAAACATATTATTGCTATTGCTTGTTATTCAATTGTGTCAAGTAGGAATATTGTATTTACTATTTCTCCATTTCTAGTTGCTCATCATAGACATACTGATCATGTTGACTTTTATCATACATTTGCATGAAGCTCAAACGGCTATTGTTTTTAATTCCCTACCCTTCCAGTGTGTACAGAATAGTGATATCTCCACTAGATGTCACCAAAGAGCTACACATCTACTCATTTCATGAACTTTATGATTATTGTTTTTCAGTGGTGTCTGCCCTTAACAAGGCCTGGTGTGTCAACTGTTTTGCCTGCTCCACCTGCAACACCAAGCTTACTCTCAAGTAAGTCAAGCACACAAAGCGCACCCAAACAGTTGCCATAGTAGCCGAAACACAATGCCCTTATTAGTAGCTTCCTTGCTTCCACAGTTTTTATGCTATACCTTTGAACTTCTTGAAACAGCTTTTTATGCTTTTTCCTGTCCTCTGGTTCAAAGTCTATGTCTGTGCCCTACCTCCTGTGTTTCCTCTACATTTGTCCAATTTCTTGTCTGTTTTTCTTGTTATTCTCTTCTGTGGCCTCTCGTTTCTTCCCTGTTCTGTCAGAGAAAGGTTTGTGGAGGTGGATCTCAAGCCGGTCTGTAAACACTGCTACGAGCGGCTGCCAGATGACATGAGGCGGCGGCTGGCCAAGCGTGAACGTGACTCAAAAGACAAGAAGAAGAAATTGTTGATACCAATGTGTCTCTGAACTCTCTCGTAAAGCTACACTTCTGCTGCTCTACTGGTTAGACTATATCGCCTTTCCTTTCTGATTCTGTTCTTATGCTTTCTGCATGTGCTCCTTGTGCATCCATGGGTGCTCCCACTGTCCAACAACATGTATTTGTTAGGAGAGTTGTTGGCAAATTGCACCCTGAGTAAATTTTTGCGCATGTCTCTGTGTCAGCCCTGTGACTAACTGGCCATGGTCCAGACCGTACCCCACCTAAGGCCCATAGTTGCTGGAATATACTTTAGATGAATGAATATAACACCATAGCCATGTACAGTAGGTTAACATGCTGTGTTTAGATTCACATTCAGATTAGCTGTTTACTCTGGTAACCTCTGCAACACAAACAGGAAATTCAGATTAGCCCCATGTTACAGGGAATTGAAAGGAATGCATTGTGTTTTTCTTTTATTTCTCAGTCTGTCTGGTTCAGAAAGTAAACCTTTAATCACTTCCGGCAGCTTTCCGGTCTCAACTACGCAAGAGTTTGGGCTCAACTGGGCTGGACACGTGAAATTGTTTTATGCCTCAGAAAAGCCTAGGAGTTTTTTCTCAATACAACTTCAATGTACGCTTATTTTTTTGCAAATACATGATACTTGTGAGTTGTGTACCCTGAAGTACAAACAAAATCCAGTCATGTTTTTCCAAAAGTCCTCTGGTATTATTGATCTTCCCACCATTTCATCAGTGATTGTATGCTGCTCATATCTTTTTGTCTCTTAAGTTTGTGGGCCTATAGCAGATGAATACAGTTATTTTGTAGACGCCAAAATGAATAATATCTTGTTCACACTTTACATTTTGTGATACAACACTAAATACTTAAGTCATCATTTGAAAGCATTTGCTGATACTAAACATTGTAACTAATGGTCTCACTTTTGCAGGAACAAGTTTGTGGAGTTTGACATGAAGCCCGTCTGTAAGAAGTGCTATGAGAAATTTCCTCTGGAGCTGAAGAAAAGACTGAAGAAACTTTCGGAAACTGTTGCACGCAAATAAACCAAGAAACCAAAGCATTGCAGCCGGTCGTGGCCAATCACAAACGCCCACACGACAATCATTTAAATATTATTTAAATAATATTTGTGTTAAAAAAGGTCAATATTGCTTTGAGCTGCAAAATAAAGATGACCTAGTGTCAGTCATACAACCATGTTCTTGTGCCTTTTGGCTTAACACTTTTTCACAAGCTTGCCTTATTTCACTACCAAAGTATTTATGTTAAGTGGCTTATTAAAAATACTACTTCATATGCCTTAAAAGCTAAAATGTTGATATTGTTATGCAAGACTTGTCTCTTGTATGTATATATTCTCTTATATTTGCCATACTCCACCTGCTTGTATTACGTGTATTATTCGTGCATATTGTATGTACTATTATCCACGTCTTTTGTTATTGTTACAGTTTTGACTATATCTGCCCAATGTTACTGTAATGAACTCACAAGTGGCGTACATACAAACATGTTGCCTTTTACATGCTACATTACAACTATTTATGCAAACTAATAACACTGACTGAATTATTTTTAAATAAAGTTATTGTCATAACTCAAACATTGGTAGTTTTTTCACATTGAAGACAAACAAGCCCTTCATTGACCAGCAGCAGTGTTATGGTATGGAGGTTCAGCTGTTACACTTAGCAGGTATACAAATATACTGTAGGCTAAGCTGCTCCACAATGACGCCATTGACCAAGAGGCAACTGATCACTCTGTACAACAGCGTTATGACTTGTGGCATGTACACAGACGGAGCTCAACATGTGTCTCTGTTATTTGTAATCCAAGAATGGAGATCCTCTTAAGCAGGTGTAGCCACTTCCTCCGAGCTCAGACCCTGAACAAACCAAAGTCTTGAAAACAAAATTGGTCTCATTATCAATGCATGTTACTTCTGTGTATGCTTAACTCATTCCACTGCTCCAAAATATTCAGGGATTGTACAATTTGAGCCGACATTTAGACGAACAGACTCACACATCATACTGGGTATACTTTTGCAATTAGTCATATGATTGTATTTTGCATATCATTAGGCTTGTGTGCTGAACCCCAAAAACAAATAAAGATATGGTTAATATTAATATATTGTGAAAATTCAACATGCGTATTGTTACATATCTTTGGTGTTTTGGGACAGTTCTGTTATTATGTAACTCTAAGATTGTTGGCTTCTCAGAAAGTAAACTCGGTGGGTTCTGATGAAAAGAAACCTAAAGAAACGAAACTTATGTTGTTTTGTTCCGCTTCTTTGTCAATCAGGTTGGCAATTGTTAATTAGTTAGTCTACCTGCCAGAAACCCTCTTAATTAAATCCTTACACTTTTTAAATTATTTAGATTGCTGGACTAGACTCTACGGGGAGCCTCCAAATGCGTATGCGGAAGTCGCGACGGAATACTCGCTTCTGATTGGTGGATTCAAGAGAACGCACGGCCTACGTAACCTCCCCGGCCATTTGACGCTGTGCAATGCCGTCATGGGGAGTTACGAGTGACTGCAGGGCTCGTATTCATGTCCGTTTTATAGTTTAGCAGCGATTTTCTTGGTTTCTATGAACTTCGATACTTATTATTGGAAGCTATGCGGCGAAGTAAAACAGAAGTAGATCGCTACGTGTCCTCGGTACAGAGCTCCTCGCCTTCGCTAAAAGAGGTGAGTACACCGGTAGCTAACATTATGCTAGCTTTCACGTTTCATGTCAAGCATGTGCCTGTCACACAGTTTAACCAGCGCATAAACGAGTATATCAGCAGTCGTTTGAAAGATACTAGTAATAAATGGTTGCAGTAGTATTTTTGTAGGCTCGCTCCTTTTATTACCCTGAGTAGCTTGAACCCGGTAAAATGACGGTCCTTCGAGCTCCGTCTGAAAATGCGCGGTAGTAGTGACTGTGTAATAGTAGTGTATGCTAACACGAGAGACGCACAGTTTATACATTGAACTTCACAAATATACAGCCACAAGACACGAGCATTTATAATTATCCAGGCTTTGGTGATTATGTAATTGTCAAGACATATTAATATTGTATTTATTAGGTTAATCAGTCAGTTGTTCACAACCTCTATTATTTTGGTTTATGTACTATCCCACATAAGCTACATAAAGTAGATTAAATAATTGGTTTGAACTGGTAAATTAGTTTTTAGTGAGTGAAGGGAGTTCAACACAACTTCTCAGATGTACCCACTAAAGGAGGAACGTTAAACCTAACGTTTGTGTTGAAGTGGTCCAGATCACTGGTTCTCAATCTATGGTATGGGTACTTCTCGTGGTACGTGTGCTCTCTCTGCTTAGTCCTTGTTTAGTGCTGTGGTTTATACCTAGTTTAGTTCTGGTGTAGACCTGGTTCAGAACTTTACTTGGTGTGAAAAGTTTGTGGACCACTGGTCTAGATTGTCTTCTCTTTGTGTTTTGTATTAGTCTGATCCATTTAGAATTTGGCTTCATCTGCTTCTGAAACAATGCATGTTGGTGATTCTAGGTTCACTGACCTTGGTAACAGACTAATGGACTAAAAGTTCTAACTCTTTGTTAGTGGTTATGGGATCTCATTGGTCATGACTCCTTTGGTTTAAATTTAACCATCTCCATGAAGTTATTAAAACATGTTAGTTAGCTGAGTATTCTGTGCTCTGACTGAGGCTATCGATTTACATGTAGTGTGAATCCTGTGAATTAATGTTTGTATTGAATCTGTGTGTTTGAAAGTGTCAATGTTAAATGCAACCACTACTTTTTCTTTCCAGAAACCAGTGAAGGGGTTCCTGTTTGCAAAACTATATTTTGAAGCAAAGGAGTATGAGCTAGCGAAAAGGTCTGAACGTGTCCATGCGACTTACATTTAAATAATTTTAATATCAATCACTTACAATGGCTATATTTCTAGGCATGTTGCGGACTATCTCAAAGTCCAGGAAAGGGACCCAAAAGCACACAAATTCCTTGGACAGCTCTATGAACGAGAGGGCAGCATCAGCAAAGCAGTGGGATGTTACAAGGTAAGGGACTATCAAAGATGTCATACACAAAACTGATTTTGTTCAGCATCTGTATTTTTATTTTACGACATGTTTGACATGCATACGGGTGTATGCGACTCTCTGTGAATGTACTGTACCACTGACAGTGTTTACCACACCCTGCTTGTGTGACTGCTGTTTTTGTTTCTTTAAATATCTCAGTAATTATATAAGTATCCATTTCTAATTTGTAACAATTGTTTTGCTTTAGATGTGAAATGCACGCATAGATTCTGTCTTGTTTGTATAGAATAATAGGTACTTAATCTGTCTATTTATACTAACCACAATGTCTTATACACCCTTTGTCCGCAGCGCTCTGTAGACTTGAACCCAGCCCAGAGGGACCTGGTTCTGAAAGTTGCGGAGTTACTTGTCAGTCAAGAAGAGAGTGACAGCAGAGCAGAGTTTTGGGTTGAAAAGGCAGCCAAATTACTGCCAGGAAACCCAGCAGTCTTCAACCTGAAGGTAAGATTTCTTGGCTTGATCTTTGTAAATAGATTAATGAATTGAAAGCGTTCTAGTGGCTTTCTATTGTGCAGTTCTCTGATCTTAGATGTTTACTGTTCTTCAAAAGCTGAAAGCAGGGGATGGTCAGTTATTCAGTATAGCATCCATCCTGTTGAAGAGTCCACTGTCTCTAAATTTGAATCTAATTAATACCTAAAGTAGAAACAGCTAGATTTGATATTGGTATCTTTTGTTATGATGTTCTTGTTAGGGTTTATAATGTATTGTATTATATATAATTGCTTTCCTACCTATTCTCATTAGGAGCGTCTGTTGAGTCGTCAGGGGCAACAGGGCTGGAACCGGTTGTTAGACCTTCTGCAGGCAGAGTTGGCAGCACGACCTGGGGATCCTCACGTCAATGTGAAGCTGGTTCAACTCGTCTGCCAAGATGGCCGACTGGAGGAGGCTGTTAAGCATTGCCTTGCAGCCGAGAAAAGAGGCATGTTGCGCCACAGCTTGGACTGGTACACGGTGGTGGTGCGAACACTTAAGGTCAGCAGGAAGGATTGTTAACGATATGTTCTATACTGTACAGGGCAAATGTTTTGGGCTGTTTTGAAGACATGCTGTTTTGTAAATAGCATTCAGAAATATACAGTTTGTTTGGTTTATCATTATTATGCAAAGTGAGCAATCATACCTCTAAATCCATACATGTAGTGCCTTCAAAAGTCCATATTTTTGACTGATGGGTAGATATTCCTACCATTTCATCAGTGGCTGTGAAGGCTGCTCACATCTTTCTGTCTCTTCATGCTAATCCTAGACGGACAGATCAGGTTTTTGGAGCTAAACCATGTGATTTTGTCACCATACTAAGAATAATTTAAAATTCTACTTCTGCATTCATTAACACTTGCCTACCACATTTGCACAGTACTGTATATGCTATGCAGGGTGAATGCATTAAAACAACTGTCTGGATGTAGTTGAATTTGAATGACTCTTGTTTTAGGAGTATTTAGCTCAGCCTGCCGTCTCCAGTAATGAGAAGACATGTCGGCGTCTACAGAGGGAGCTGCTGTTGGCCCACTGCAGCCTGCTGAGAATCACACTGTCTGGCAGCGGTGTGCAACCGTGCCTCGACGCCTTCAAAAAGTAGGTTATATTAGCAATAATGAGTCTAAAAATACACACAGACTTGGTTTGTATCTGTTTTTTATTTTGGTGAATGTTGTTTAGCTGTATGGAAACACTATCACACATCCAATTCAAACAGAATGCAATCTTTTATACATCTTTCGAAGTTTTTCCATCTACAATTGACCATAAAATATATTACTAGGTTTATACAAAATTTCAAAATTTGACCACTTTTATCAAGAATTTTGAAACATCTGTTGCTTTCAGATCACTAGAAGGAATAAAGCCATTATAGATCTGTTTAATGAGTGACTCCTATTTACCTGCGTTAACTTTATTACATCGGTTATTAAAAAATATTCTTGTTGTTTTTGTCTAGTTTTGATGAAGCTATGCAGGAGTTGAGCAGCGCCGCGGGCCGTCACACCGATGATCTCTTGGAGATGTTTGTGGAGCTGAGGGGTCACTTGTATCTGCACACTGCCACACTGCTTCTGAAACTGGCTCAAGATCGTCAACAAACCTGGAGGGCTGTTGTAGACCTGGCTGCACTGTGCTACCTTCTCGCATACCAGGTACTGACTACACATACAGAACAATAAGATAAAAAAAGATAACAAAATTAATGTGAAACTGTCCATATAGTACTCTTAGAAGCCATAAAATAAGATGGTTACAGAAGATTAAAGCAGAATTAAGTGCAGAAATATAAAGTGTGCATGCAAACACAAAGCTTTAAAAATGTGCACTTGAAATTATTTACAGGACAAAACATTTTATTCAATTACAAAAATGTCTATTATTTGAATAACACGTTAATTCAATTTTGACAGGCTCCTAGACCAAAGCAGAAAATCACCAAAAGAGACCAATCAGCGCCTCAGTTCTTGGAGCTTCTGGCCAATGACAGACAGAGTCAGGCCGGTCACATGCTTCTCAATCTCAGCAATGACCCAACCACTTTGATCCAAGAGGTTTGTACAATCCATTTATTATTATAGAAACTACGTCTTTATTACATTGTTAACGTGTATTTGTACATGTACCTTTTGTGTGAAGGTGGTGGAGGCCTTTGGGAACCGCAGTGGCCAGGACTCTCTTTTTGAACTAATGTTTGGATCAAAAGCTTCTACAGCATCATCTTTTATTGCCAATGATGACATCCGATCCCTAAACGCCTTGGTTCCAGAATGCTTTCATCTGGCCAAGTGTGACAATGGTATAGAAATAACTCCAGTTCATGAAATGATGCTTGATTTTGTTTACATTTTGAAATTTGCTATTCTTCTTCTTGCAGGATCAATACTCTTACATGGCGGTGACTTGCAACATCTAAGCTGGCTGGGGCTGCAGTGGACCCTTGCGGCCCAAAAGGCTGGCTTACGGGACTGGCTTAAACAGCTCTTTCCTCGGCTCACCCTGGAAACATCAAAACTAGACACAAATGCACCGGAGTCCATCTGTCTGCTTGACTTGGAGGTAAGTTCTAAAATATAAGCTTTTATAAGTATCATTATTCACAGTAAACCTGGTTAGCAACTAATTGGAGAAAGGTTGGCAGTTCTATTTCTGCTCCAACCAGTTCATGTTGCTCTTGTGTCCTTGGGAAAGACATATCACCCAAACCCTATTCTTGCTTATGTATTGATGTGTTGGTGGTAGTCTGTCAGTTTGGCCCAGGGGAGCTGTGGCTTCAGAAGCATTTGTGACTGTAGAGTGAATTGATGGTTCTTTTGTTCTGTGTGTCTTGAAAGCACTGTATGAACCTAATCCATTATTATTATGTATCCAGGTGTTTGTCCATGGTGTGGTCTTCTGTAGCCACTGTCAGCTTCAGGAGACCGCAAAGATCAGCTCTGGAGTAAACCAGCCTCAACAATGGCAGCTGTACGAGCCGCGCTGCCTTCCTCTTCCTCTGATCCGACTCTTGACTACGGACCGACAGAGAGAGTGGTGGGACGCCATCTACAGCCTCATCCACAAACGAGCTGCGTGAGTCTCAAAAATGTGATTAAAATGTGTAAGAATCTGCTACTTGTGCCAGTCCAAAGTTTCATCAGTGTACAGTGATTCTCCACAGTGTACCCAACATAAAATATTATTATGACCCCGCCCTACAACAAACAGGAAGTCGGTCATTTTGGATTTGAATTGGGAGGTCAGGTATATTTGACAGCCTCTAACTTGCACAAACATTCCCCGAGTATGCTCAAACCTGAAATACCTAATTACCAATATACACCTTGCTGATTTTTACACAGAAACACTATTCTCTTCATCTTGGCAATCAGCACGTGAACATTCCTGACCTCAAAGCTGACGTTTTAGAAGTGGGGATTTGATTTATAATATGTGTGATTGTGTGTGTCAGGTGTGCCTCAAGAATTGATCAAATTTGACTTTATTGTTTCCCAAGTCTTTGAAGTGAATTTGTTGAGGGTAAATGATTATTTCTCCCTGTTAGTGGGTGAGTTAATGATGTGTGTATTGTAATTTGTGTTTGGTAATATTTTAGGCAGATAGTGTGCCGTGAGATGTGTGTGTGTGTGTGTGTGAGATGAGTGGAGTGTTGTCGATATATGTGTGTGTGCGTGTGCGTGTGCGTGTGTGTGTGCATGTGTGAGATGAGTGGAGTGTTGTGGATGTGTGTGTGTGTGTGAGATGAGTGGAGTGTAGTGGATGTGTGTCTGTGTACAGGTCAGGGTGTGAGGAGTGGGTGAAACAAAGATAATTCGATTCATATATTTTTTTATTTAATAAGGGGACCGTCACACTCTGCCATCGAACACACAGAATAAAAGTAATCAAAACATGAATATATGCTAATAATGTAATTAGTCTGTTAATGATCTAAAAGCCCAGTCACTTTACAAACTTCTTTCTCTTTGACCCAATTTGACACAAAAACACTACCCCTAGGCTAACATTTGCATTTCCTCATATTAGCACCGCAAATACACTACAGAGAGATGGTGGACTGTAGATAAAGGAGACAACTTTGATCCTAACTGAGAGTCATCCCGAACTCAACAGCACCGAGGTCCCATGGGTTTAGACAACCAAGCTCTAATCAAACTTCTAAATGCACTCATATGACAGCATCCATTAATCTGCAAAACTGCTCAATTTCAAAGTGAGCCACTGATTGGAGACCATTTCAAGGAAAACAATGAGACCTTGCTCTTTCATCAATGTTTTGGTTGTATTTTTTATTCTAGCTCCCCCTATAGTGTCAGAGAAAAATACATTGTGCCCTATGACACCAAATACCAATCAGTGTGTTGCCCAAAGACCCAATGGCAGTATGCACAGGTTGGAGCAGGATTCGAACCACCAACCCTTGGGTTATATTAGGGCATCAGCTCTAACACTAACCCATACAAACCAGCATGAAAGCAGTTTTTAGGAACAGGGACAATGTGGTGCTACAATAATTTTTTTGAGGCTGGTTTTGACACAAGGTAGAGGGGAAAGGAAGCTTCATTCTCCCTGCAACAATTTATTTAGCCATCACATTGACCCTATTATTTAATTAGGCCCAAGCCTCAAAGGCAAGGGCCTATTGTAATCGCAAAGCTCGTGGCATCGAGAACTAAACGGCCATATAGGTATGTGGTTGGAAATTGGCATAATTATAACTGTACACAATCAATGGAAGTCAATGGGTGGAGCCATGTGAAAAGTCAGTGACCAGGGACCTCATAAACGCGTGGGGATGGGCGAGAGCTTTTCAAAACGATATATTTTGTTGGTACTAGAAAAGGAGATATATTGTTTTTGCTCAAAATATTAGAACTTTGTGAAATTGAATTTTGTATATTTCTATTTTAAGCAAAGCAAAAATTTGGTGTGACAGCGCCACCTGCAAAATTCCAAATACATTCCGCCTATGAGACCCGGCCCAACATCAATTTTGTCGTAGACCCACGGCATTCGGTACACACATTATACAGGTGAAAACAAACAGAAAATTTCATAATGACAATATTCTATGACAAACAGGTCGGCTATTTAGCGTTAAAGTTGGAAAATTGCAAAAAAGTCATGGTTTTCGTACACGTTACGCAAAATCTATCTCCTCCCAGGTTTTTATTCTGAATGAGTTCAAGTTTGGTCAACATGATTTAGAGACATGGGGCTTCAAAAGTTATCCAATTTATTCCAAAATATTTTACCGTTTGCAATGCTCGACCATGACCGAAATGCTCCATTTTATTCCAATGGGTCTTATAAACATGTTTTTAGCCTTGAACTTGCACATGCCAAAACATGCCTCACGCAAGCCTGAACACACCTCTAAAGAAAATGTTGGTGTTTTAAAAATTCCCTTTTCCTATTGGAGAGGTTCAAATGTAGTTTTTCGGAATTAAACAAATAAGGGCTCAAAAATTCTGTCATGGCACTCCAATCAAATAAATATATTACACTTATGCCCTATTTCTTTATGGTTTATGGTAGAAAATTGGCATGATTATAATCACTTAGACTGAACACTGAACTGGTCTGCAGAGGTTCACGGAAAGAGAGAGCCATTTATCGCCGGTTGCGGCTTTAATATTATTTATTATTTTTTATCATATTAACAAAAAATACACTCCATACCTTGCTAGCTTTTAAGTCAATAATAAAATACATCATAATAATAAAATAATGAAATGACCTCAACTTAGAGCAAATAATAATAGTCATCTGGGTTACCCCAATTACGCTCCACCTGCACTCTTATGTGTTGGAAGCCTTGTAGATGTTTGGAACTGTGGGGCATCATATTCCTCATAGATGAACCTTCCTAACAGTGTCTCCTCTCCATCGAGTGTCTTCATTCCCTTTACAACAAAAATAAGGTGTTGGTTAGTTCACCGTATGAGAGGTCATCTGTAAAAGGTCGTGAAGTCAGGGCTGCACAATGCAATCACAAAATGTGAATAAAACTGCATTATCCGTGTATTTTTGGAGAAGAAAGTAGACTGTTAAAAAGAAATAAGTTGGAGGATAACTGCTAGCAACATTTGTATGTCAGAAAAATGCATGTACCGTACTCTATTCAGTCCTCAAATGTGTCTAAACCAGGACTAACCAAGGTCTTAAGTGTGTCTAAACCAGGACTAACCAAGGTCTTAAGTGTGTCTAAACCAGGACTAACCAAGGTCTTAAATGTGTCTAAACCAGGACTAACCAAGGTCTTAAATGTGTCTAAACCAGGACTAACCAAGGTCTTAAATGTGTCTAAACCAGGACTTACCAAGGTCTTAAATGTGTCTAAACCAGGACTAACCAAGGTCTTAAATGTGTCTAAACCAGGACTAACCAAGGTCTTAAATGTGTC
>JAVQKC010055110.1:0-32766 GCA_036025475.1 Philypnodon macrostomus
ACATCAAACCAAGCAGCAGAAGACTACTTTAGGTATAGGGTCTACCTAATAAAGTGGCCATTGTGTGTATATATACAGTCTTTGTGTGTGTGTGTGTGTGCGTGTGCGTGTGCGTGTGCAAGAGATGCTTTTACTGCAGACTGACAAAAAGAGATAGTATGACACACCAAGGGAGGCATAGTACAATGTGGCAGCCAAAAGCAAACCTCTAAAAAGTTTAGAATGTTATCAGTAATACCTGAATGTGAAATCATTTTTTCGGAAAATAAATGCCACTTCCAGTACACTATCCAGTATATAACGGATACCAATTTAGGTTCTTACTTCAATTTTAATTAATTTGAATTCTGTTCCCCATTTCTATCAGACTAGAACTTAATTACCATAACTACCACCACAACTAGTCTTCTTGATAGTCTATAGTCTATATAAGGAGGCTGCTGGCAACTGGTTACTGCCTGCCTTGAAGTTTAATGGCTCAGGAAAATACTTAGAATGGTTGGGTTTAAGGGTTTTTATATACTTGCCAATAAACTACAACAGTAGATTCAAATTACAGTTATTGATATCCCTACAGCATACTTATTTGTCCACATATCACTAAGACTGGGCACCCCCCCTTTCTCCATCTCAGCAGGTTCCACTACAGCTCTGACTATTACATGTAATATTTGTGCATTACCCAAGAATGGATCAAATACAGGCAGTTCTACAAACAGTACAACTAAATATAGCCCAAAAACATGAGCAACAAACGTGTGCACTTCAAAAAAGAGCACTTTGCAAAGAGCCCAGTTTAGACACACGTGGCAGCATGCATGATAACTCCATTCTGAATACACACACTGACTACTATTGTCGGTAAAACTCACTAGGGAAAATTTGACTGCACTAAAAGGTAGAGAGGAGCGCACATATGCCAGCAGCTAGCGTAATCCTCGCATGTGTTCATTGTGTTTCATGGCTTTATGTCATGCTCAGCTAACCTGTCCTTGATGGTTTCAATTCACAGCACTTACAAATAGGTCATGTTTTAACCCCTCTGCCAACTTCATCTTGCAACAGTCTACTCATCAAGCACACTATTGTAATCTCCCCTACTCCAAAAAAGAGGATGCCCGCATTAAGTTAAATATTCATGTTCCCAGCAATGATCTATTTTTAATCATTAAGCCCCTTATAGGTAGAAAGAAGAGGCCGCATAGTGACTCTTCTCTCTCATCCTGTCTTTCCAGTGAGTCTTGGAGTGCATGGACTGACAACAACTGGGGGACTTGTGCATCATACAGGCAGGAGAAAATGGTAAAACAACCAGCTAAAATTATTAGCTACCATCAGATACTATTAGGGACAACTACAGCTTCCTATAAGATGAAGGTAGTTTTTACAAGGAGGACCCATCTGGAATCTGTAGCTACATTAATTACTAGATTAATCTGTTTTTTTCCTGTTATACATCTCAATTTTACAATTGCACCAATCACTCTATGCAGTATTTAGGCGCACTACTATGTCAATCTCAAGATATGCAGTACATGGTACACAATATTCATTAGTGTATTCTATAGTCCTCCTTTACTTTATAATTAATTGACTGTATATATATGTCCAATTTGTTCTATGTATCCACCAATTACCACAACAAAAATTCCATTACATGGCAACAAACCTGATTCTGTCAAGCTAAACATGCATCACATCCCAGTGCCACTTGATGAATAGAGCTTCAATTCCACCAAGGAATAAGACTACTGAAAACGCTCTGCATAAAAACATGAAAAAAAAGATATTTTTTTTCTTTTTTAGAGAGACTGAACTGCATATAGGCTCAACGCTGGTGATTGGATGGAGGGCAGATTTTGACAGCTGGGGGTGATCGGATTAGTAGCGCTGCAGGCTGGTATCTGTAATTGTGAGTGCCTATGTGTGTACACATGCAAGCACAAATGCCCATACCGCCTGGCCAGGAGATGCCATATGTGGTGGGAGCACTGTCTTTACGTTGAAGTATGGATGAGGCAGTGGATCACTCAAAGAAGAAATGTGATACAAGTGAACTCTTCATTAAACCAAAGCAAAATGGAAGGCACTTTTTTTAGGCTTTGAACGCTTGGACACACTGTATGCATTTGCTGGATGAGGCGTTTTGCCCTCATATTCCCCATCTATCGTATGCAATGGGTGAGAGACTGGTGAACCCATTACTATTCTTGTCACAACAGCCTTGCAGTAAGAGCAGCAGCAGCGGAGGAAGCAGGCCGAGCACAACCTACTCCACACATACACACTTCACATCACAGACTCTAATACCACGCTCTGGACACAACCACCCCACCTTTGTGAGTCTGGTTGAGCAGATTTAGATGACCAGCTTGTCTTGCATAACCATGTGAATCTCCATATGTGCTCATATGTGTGCGCGCGTGCATGACACATCCCATCACTTACCCTGGCTTTGCGCTCCCCCGTCCCCCTCCTCTGTGTCGGTCAGGTTGTTAAGCATCCTGCCTTCTATGCGCCTCTGTTCTTCGCCTTCTTCTCCTTGGGCTGCGGAGCGATGTCACCGTGCAAGCTCTCGGTTGATGCGCGCACTGTGATATCTGCCACAGAAACGGCAGGCAGGGAAGGGAAGGGAAGGCTGAGTGGTGTAGGACTACACCAGCCAGATCCTCCTCGCGCCTCTTCGCTCTCTCTCCGCTCTCTCTCCGCTGCTGCCGATAGGATGCACAAACGAAGGAAGAAAGCCAGGCGGGAGGAAAGAAGCGAAGGATTTTTTTTTCCTCCTGGTGGTGTAGGTCCTCCTCTTGACGTGTCTTCTTTGCTGGCTTGTAAAGCGTGACTCTCGCTTGCTCGCTGTTGCTGCCTCTCTCTTCAGCAGGAGGAGGAGGAGGAGGAAGCTGCAGGACTTTGGGAGATGATGGAACGCCTCAAAGCTGCCGCACAGTTCCCTCTTTCCCTTACAACATCAATGTGTTTTTTTTTTCAGCCACACAGATAGATGCCGAGATGATGTCGACCAGTCATTTTTAGTTGCCGACCTGATTGCATATTCAAACAGTGGGACTCCTTTGTAAATCCAAATATGCCCTCCCTCCCTCTCGCTTGCTCTATGCCTCTGATCGCAGCTGTTAAACTAAAAAGGTGATTGGGGAAGCAGGATTGATGCTGTTTAGAAGAGCAGGCAGTAACCCTGGTTCTAACAACTTACTTTAATGTCATGTCATAGCTCCTCTGTTTTCTTCAAAGGACCAACAAGCTTTACCATAATAACCTGTATAAGCTCACTATAGACACATAAAAATATATATTCCATGCCACCTGCTCTATGTTGACCTCTATCCCTTTCACCTTTGCTCATTAAATGCACCTTTTCAGGTAAAAATAAAAATGGTTCACACCATGTAAATTTGCTCGCTCTACCGCATTGGAGACTCACTGTCAATTAGATCTGGTTTTGATCCGAGCAGATTCATTTTGATCAAGAACGTGTGTGCCGTGTGCAAAAGTGTGTGTGTGCGTGTGTGTGTAGGTGTGTGTGTGTGTTTGTGTGCGTTTGTGTGTGCGTGTGTGTGTGTGCGCTGGCGATCGTCATTCTGCGCCACAGATATGAAAGTAATTAATCTTGGTTTTAGTCATGCTAGCTCTGATGCATCGAATAGATTTCAACAAAAGGCCAGTGAGATGAAAACAATTGCCTGCATAGCCTACACTCTATTAGAGATGTTTTAAACCAAGCCATGGTCCACATGATTTTAAGCTCTGGGTAAAGATGTATTTACCGCCTCAACATAAATTGTATGTTGCTGCATCATAACATTTTGGACATCTTTTTTTTATTTTAGTGGATTTAATGATGTTTGGTGGTACTAGGTGAACCATGTTTAATTTATTATGAAACTTTTTGCCATGTAAACCTGCATCTTCAAGGTTGTTGGCATTTTATGTTAATTAACTGACACCATTTGAAATTTTAGTTCCAAGTTGAATGGCAACAAAAATGTGAAAGAAGATGATTACTTTAGCAGACCACTGCATTTCCCTGCCCCTGTTCATCACTCTATAGCCAACACTAGCACCAACAAAGCAACAGACATCTATGGGATCTATCAAGACTCAATAAGATATGTAGTGTCCAGAATTACCAAATACATCTAAACACTGCATTCACATGGCAAGACATCTGATTGGTTAAACATGGATGAGCATAAATACAATACTACGACTGGAAAAGTCTGATTTTGTTTTTAATGAAGCTTTGAAGAAAATGGAACACATTCATTATTCACAAAACAGAGCTGTTGTAATAATAGGAGCATGTGGGTTCCAAGAAATGGACACATAATATGAAAGCTTACTACTCTGCTACACAGCATCACTACTGTATAAACTCACAAAACAAACAGTTGGGCAGTCATTTGCACTGCATTGATTGGTTGTAACTGCGGTCACTTGGACAGATGTAAGACTAGTAAATGATTCACTTAATAAACTACAATAAAAAGGTAATGGTTAATCTACGTCAAGGACATCAATTAGCTTGAAGTTACATCAGTCACAAGGCTCTGATTTCAGCCAGACCTTCTCATTAAGAACAACAGAAGCAAACTGACAAAACACTGAATTCTAACTACTTCGCCATCTGCTCTGAGTACATCAAATATAAACTCCATAAAGTAACATTATAATATGTTAAGATAACACAGCAACACAACTGCTAAATCTGTAGATTGTTTGAACAAAACAAGGCACAGTGCATAATAAACTGAGCTAAACATAACCGTAAGACATTTGCTGCTTCACATGGGTGATCAATGGTCTATCCCGCTATGCCAACAGTGACCATGGAATAGAGCGTCTATTGGCACTTTTGGCTCTGAAAATACAGGTCAATATACAGTCTGATTCAGTAATCATTAAAATCACCTTGGCTGGCTGTGAGGCTGAAGTAGTACATTTTATTGGCTATACATGATAAGGATATATTCTCCCTCTCTCATATATTCTGCAAGATCCAAGTCACTCAAGCATCTAAAGCTTTACTCGTTGCTGAAACTAGTATTGTCCACACTTAGGTCCCAGTTGAGGCAACTTAAAAGACCATGTATTTGATCATTATAAGTCTATATGAATAAAACCTTCATGGTCATTTTAGTAGGTGCACTTCTTTAACCACTTGTGTTAACTAAATGCATTCAGGCATCCTGCAAGGTCAAACCAAGAATCAGAAAGGAAATGAAAGGCGATTCAACTGACTTTGAACAAGGCATGGACTGGTCCATTTATACATAATCAAGTGGCTAATGAGTGTACATTTTATATTCACCGTGTGTTAATCTAACATTACCACAACAAGTATTCAGTTGAAGATGACATTTCATATGTGATTTAATGTATGGATGTGATTTGAGGTACTTTATATAGAAAGGCATCAGGGAAAGCAGGAATAAAACTTCCTCAGAGCTCAAGTTATTTTAATTGAGCACAGCCTTGATCGGGTCATCCTGACCAGGAGTTCGCTAATAAAGCCACACAGTCCAAATACATACAGTATGATGACATGCCATGGTCAAAGGAAACTCAATTATGTTTGAGCACAGGCTTTGCTGACCTCCCCTGACTCCAAGATGGTGTAGGGGGCAGAGATGGAGTAGACACAGGGGTAATGATGGGTTGTGGCCTCGGAAAGACCCTAGACACAGATGGATGTGAAGCGAGACACATGAAGCAATAAAAAGGATCCACACACTTCCCAGTCAAGCCATAAAACCCTGGTTCTATACATCATTGACGATACAGATTAGTCTCCTACATTATGCAATAGATGGACAATAAGGTATTGGTGATATAACCTCAAATCAATATGAATTAAAATTTTAAGTTTATCTTATGGGTTATGGAGCTCTTAGATCATATATCATACTACATGCATTAGCATTTTTGTCTTTTATTTGAGGAAAAGTGATTTATATGTAAAAACTAAAAACTAAAAATGTAAATGGGATTAAAGGGATTTTCTGGATAATGCGGTTTAAGATATGTTCTAATAAGAGTAGTGTCTGATGATTTTTATTATTTCCAATCTAGTGGAGTCTATTTGTGAGATCAATAAACCCCTTGGCTGAAATGTGTCTGCTTACTTCTTTAAACTCTATGTAACCAACATTCAGTGCTTCATACTGGGGTAGTTTTAGTTGATAAAAGATGCAATAAAAGGCAAGAGGACAACCACTTTTTACTTTTGGCACCAGCTGCAGGGCCTGCCTCCCGGTGTGTAGGGAAGACTTGGACTTCAGCCAGATCATTATGGCCTGTCTGAGCACCATACACTGACAAGGCAAGGGCATACGGGAGTTTGCAACAATGTCAGGCCAAAAAACAGTACCCAAGGTATCCAGAGAAGAAGAAAGGATTTAGTATCTATTTCACAGGGCACAATTTATGCATTCAGCTTTCATTTAGAAGTAGTGGGTGACTGAGGCCTATCCCAGCAACTACGGGCCTTAGACAGTATACACCCTGGACAATGATGATTAGTCAGTGGTTAGTTGCAGGGTTGACACAGAGACATACAGAAAACCATTTACTATAGACAATTTAGATTCACCAATTCCACAAATGCATGCAAACCCCACTCTAAACGATTGTGTATTGTCCGACCGAAGAGTCAAAAGCCCTAACTATGCCACTTGGCACCCAGAAAAGATTAAATGTCAATTTAAAATGACATAACATGCTCCTTGTAAAACATAAAAGCTGTAAAAATCTTAAAAAAATATTCAAAAAGGCAATGTATAATACTGAATTCCCTTTGTGTTATATTCTAAAATTGAAAAACAGACTGAAAGATGGCACTTGTACTTAAATAATGCAACACAAAAAGTTCCAAAGCACTCTAAAGTAAAGGCTCATGACAGACACATCTATGGAGCCATTTTCATGCAACAACCTGCATAAATACTTGTTTGATGCACATCACGATGCTTATTCTTAGTCTTTTTTATTTTATTTTTACGATCATGTCATACAGTAAAGTTTATGAGCCGAAAGTAGGCCCCACATATCTGCTGGTCTTTTATTGGAACAGGCTTGTAATAAATCCTATTGAAGCTGCATTGTGATAAATAATGCATTTTGGTTTGCCATGTCGGAGCCATTTCACCAATTAAATATTAAAACATTAAAATGGCATCCAAAGACATAATGCTGATGTGGAATTATGTGGCAGATCAAAACTATTTCAGAATGCAATTTGTTGACTCAGATTTCCCAAGTGTCATATTCTCGATTGACTGTAAATCTGATCACGCCTGGCTCAAAGAACAGCCCAATACCCTCCTACAGTAGCCTATAGTAGTAATGACAAGCATGCACATGAAGGCACCTATGAAATTGTATCATGAACCTAAATAAGATTGGTTAGTTTTTTATAAGCTCTTCCATCATCAGGGGCGATTTTCTGTAGGATGATGTTGAGAACTAAAGTGGCTTGGTTTACCTTGCTCTTTCAAATCAAATTAAGCCTTTACACCTACTGTGAAAATGACTTTATTGAGTGAGGATGTGCTTCTTTTTTAATGTGCCCTTCAGAACAAATTTAATCATAGCAATGTCCCCGGAGTCGGGATCATTTTGGAAAAGAAATGAATTACGCAGGTCTTGAGGAATTTTGTTCCCCTTTAGTGATGTCCTGAAAATGAAAAGAAAAAGTGTGAGCTTATTCTTGATAGAAGGCGGAGTTGTGAATCAGAATTGTCATGTCTATTGTTTTGTATGCCATGAAGGTTTGTGTGAATCACCATCCAACAAAAGCAGAATGTTATCAAAGATATAATGAATGTCTTTGATATTGTTATGAAAGTTCAAACAAAAATACAAGCCAAACTTTTCCCTTATTAAAAACAATCTAATCTAATCATAGGTGGTTAATGGCAGTGCATCATTTAATAACCACAAGTATTATATCATAGTAAAGTATTACTAGTATTATAGAACAGCCAAGGCAAGGCAAGGCAAGTTTATTTGTATAGCACAATTCATACACTGAGCAATTCAAAGGTTTTTACAGAAATAAGAGACAAGTTAAATGTACAATTAAAAGACAAGTTTTATTTTTAAACAATCAACAAAAATAAAAGAGAGCTAAAGATCATCTGACTGGGTACGGAATCAAAATCAGAGGAATTGTAGGGTTACAGAATTAAAAAATAATTATAAATAATTATAAATTGTGTCTTTTTAGGCATTATTGGAATTGATATTTATTTACATGAGTAAACAGTGATTTTCTCAGCAGAGCGTCTGCTGAATGGCTGTCAGAAATTTGCTAAGTGTTAACAATCTGCTGGGCAAGCAGAACCTCTGGCCCTGAGAGAGGCTGTCAAATGATTAAGCCGTGAATAGAGCGGGCCATTCCATAAACAAGCATGCACATCTGTCAAGGCCTGGATATCTGAGATGGTTTTTGGCGAGGAGAAAGTGTGAAGAGATCAAAGTGGTCTGGAGATGGTCTGACACAGCAGAGCCAGGCTTTTGTTTGCTCTAAACATGTTTTATCTGATCTGGACCAGCCCACACATCTCACACTGTTGTCTTTCTAATTGACTAATCCTTCAGCACAGCCACAAACACCTGACAAATACAGCTGTCAGGCTTGTCCGCATCCAGTGCTTCATGGTAGGATGCTATAACATGCATTTACATTGACATGAGGCAGAACACGTCAGTGTTATCAGTCACGACACATACCAATTGTCTGCTGTGTTAAAATGACTCTTTATCTAAAACTTTTGTGCAAAGATATTTCTTGGATTGGTTGTGTTTTCTTTCAGCGTGCATTGGTGAAGCATGTTTTGTTCTGTATATTAATGATGCATTCTGATTGTTTATTGTCTATCCACAGCAATGGTCTTCGAACAATCCCATCACCTCCACTAACAAGGTTTTTTTGTTCACATTTTATCCTGTGTCATTGGGTTTACTTAATCTGTTAGCAAGACAACTTAAGAGAACATAGAATCAATCTTTGTAGGTCAACTGAGCATTTACCCTTGAACTGAAAGACTGAATGTTCCAAGTCTGGGAATGTATGTGCTTCTTGTTTTACAATGAACTCTTGCTTTAGTGAATGTTCTGTATAATATGATTTGTGAAGGTATTGTACAATGTGTGGACTACATCGATGTGTATGTGTACAACCTTTGGTAGGCATGGGTCTACTAGTGAAAGATGTGAGGCTATTCTTGACATCTCCCCATGTTAAAAGGTGAACATATTGAGCTGTGGCAGCGAGACGCCTGTGGTGGAACCCCTGAAATGTTAGATAAAGCTGTAGCGGGAGAAAAAGCGGCTCAGAGATGCACCTTGTAGGAAAAAAAGGGCTCACAATACTGGATCAAATTCACCAAAAGGTAAGCATTATATTTCAAATGCTTTTGGCTTGAGTGCTGCTGTGATGCACATGCTAGGGAGATTCAAGAAAGTGAGCGGATGACCATGCTTACACCACTTTGTTCCTATGCATCCACTTCATCGTCTACTTCCATTTATTCTATTTAAACCACTGCGGAGAGAAGGGGAGTGGAGATATGACCCACTTTCATTCCCTCCGAGAAGAAGAGAAGACGTGGAGGCAACAGAAAGAAAAAAACGGCTAAAAGACAAGACAAAAGAGGAGAAGCTGGGATGAGATTGTAATGAGGGCTCATTTCTATGCATGGTCCTACATCTTCTACACAGTGATAAGCACTTTAGTCCTGCCCGAAACCAGAAAGCAATCTCTTCTAAGAAAAGTGTTTGGCTTTAATGTTCATACAGTTTAATGGGAACACGCTCATGTATGAAAATTGTCTATTTGCAGCCTGATAGACATGCGACAGCTTAGTCTACCATTTACACTTTCATGTGCACATAAAAATAATACAATTTACACTAGAGCCATGCAAAGATAAATTCATCAAATAGAAAATCACTCAAAAACTGAAGGTGCCAAAAAGATCAATTGTGGCCATCAGTGTATATTCATGGCCTGTTAGCATTTCAGCCCAGACAGTTTTATAGCTATTGCAAAATCATTTGGAAAAGTAGTAATTTCAATTCAAGCTTAAGCAGCAGGCATTATGTTGGCGTTCGGAAGCACAAGTTCTACAAATTGAAAAACTACCATGACCCTCTACAAGTATTAATGAAACTATCCATGCAGATATTAGTATCTGGGGTCAACAATGGCTTTATCACATGTGGTCACTGTCAAGATGCCAGAGCAGTGTGCATGTTTTGGCTGCTGATGTAAGCTGCTCTAGATCCTCTTTTTACGTCACAGAGAAATAGCCGATTTATCCAGTGTAATACAAATCAATGTTTGGTTTTATCACTGGGATTATCTTTAGTAAGCATTTTTGCTTGAATTTGTGAAAGCTAAATGTAGCCCAAAATTCACGTAACCTATTTTGTATCAAGGCAGAGATTATTCTATTCATAGCATGCAAATACATTCAAATACCAGAACAGTCATGTGGTGCACGTTCTAAGAAATATTGTGAGTAGTGCAAAGTCGGAACAGTGTTAAAGGGTTATAGGCTTCAGCGAGTGTGGGATTTGAGATATTTATAGGGTTTCACTGTGGATACTGCTAATTTTGTATAACACCTACTAACAAAAAAAATAACCACCAACACTGGAGGCACAGGACATTTTTACTTGGCACTCAGAATAAGGTTTAACAAGATGGTACTGGGTAAGAAAAGCATTTGTTTCTCATTATAACTTACTGTAAAATACTGTAGTAATGTTTTAACAGAGGCTGTGTCCTGAATGCTAGTGTAAAATCAAAAAAAGGGAAACAGCTGTTATTATAAAGTTAGTTAGCCTGCTTGAAGTAAAAGAGGGTAATAAAGAATAATATAATTAGCAGCATGGATGCTAAATATAAATTCCAGAGACTGCAAGTCAAGTTTCATTAGTCATGTGTACACTAGTGTTAAATACAATGACATGTACAGTTACTGAACCATGTGCATTTATAGCAGGTGTGATCTCAGCCTGTTTTGTAATGCACCATTTCTCATTCAGGGTCACAGGATGTAAGGACTGTATCCAGCGAGTTTAAAGAGGCCACAGTTTATCTGCTCCGGTCCCTTGCAGCTGTACAAATCTATGGACCATGCACAAACGGGTCTGTGATTATGAGGAAAATAATTTGTTACCAAAAAGTATAAGGAATACTAGTAATATAGGTTTGAATTTGGACTAAAGCAGCAAGAACTACATCAGCTTTGGGGGTTAAGACACGTCATACAGCACTTGTATCATTTATTTACGTTTTTAAAATATCATCTTCTATGAGCGCTGCTTAGATATAGCTCTCACAAAAGGTCAACTCATTACCATTGCCACATTAAGCGATGTCAATTTTATGCCACATTGACCTTTGTTTCTATTTCTGTCGTGCAGCAATGAACCTATAGACTAGTCACAACAGAGATGACATTTTCAACAAAAATACCCAACTGTGTTCGCGAGAGCAACCACTTAGGCTTTAGCACGGCTAGTTAGGAATGTGTGTTACTACAACACATCCAACAGAATAGTTATGTTTATAACCACAAAACAAGAATATTATGGAATCAGCTCCGTCCACATCCACATGACTTTCTAGACAGTTTCATATCATGAAGACGCTGAACTGGCTTGAGTTTTGTACTTCTACGATTATTGACAATTATTTAATTAACTAATTAATGTCCTGAAGCACTTTAATTGAGCCTGCGGCACAAACAAAATTGCATTAATTATGGCCCAGTGATCTGGGCTAGTGTATATTTTATTACAGAGGTAAAAAAAAAAAAAGACTGAATAGCGCCCTCATGTTTTTGACCCCTACAGGACTCTGGACACACCTACTTTGACAAAGAACAATGAAACTTGGCACAGTGATTCTTCTCATTGTAGCCTATGTACACCTTGACCATAGCTAACTGCTACACGCTGCTCTGGAGATGGCAAATGTTTTGCTCTGGCTGATGTATTTTGTTGATGGCTTTGTAAAACATACGGTGGACACATTTGCTCTTTGTTTTGTCTCAGGAGTTTGTTTTATGTCAGCGCTGGAGAGTGTAGTTTTTTGAGCACAGAACAGTTATTTGTTTACAGGGCTATCTCCGGAGAGAGTGGTGCTCTTGAAACATAGAAAAGACAGACTCATGTCCACAACATGTTTATAAACAAAATAGAGCAGCATCCCCTCAGTGCCCATACAACAATAAATCCCACTGGTATTAATAAGTAAAATAGTTTTGAATTTTGTAAAACACTAAAGTTAAAGACGTATTAAACCTCTGTAAACACAGAGAACAGGATATTGACTGCAGTTCCTCTAATGGCCACATGAGGCAGAATACTAAATATATGAAAATTCTACATATAGGACCTTTAATTTAAAACAAATGCATGTACAATTGAGCGGCAATGCCAAGCTTTACTGGGGTAAGAGGAAACTAATATTTATGCTCAATATGTCTGAGGCCATTCTGTCTCTTATTTGGATTTAGACTCTTTACTATGTTGCACAAGTTTGAATAAACAACTCATTTTCTAGATGTCTGGCCCTAATGCCTGTACTCTCCCCAAGCTCTACACTGTGAAATGAGGCCACCCGGAAAATCACCTGTTTCTACTTATAGGTGCATCTGAATGCATTTAAACTACTGGCTAACCTTCTTGCTTTTCTTTTGTGGATTTATTAAGATTATATATTATAAAAGTCAGCTCAGGGAGCTCCTGTCCCCAAGGCAAGGCTGGCTAAAAATTCATGAAGCAATTAGATGATAATGTTTAGGACTAGCATTGGTCAGTTGTGGATCACAAAAGGCATTAAGGCAAGGTCAGAGTACGGACAATAAAAATGAATGTATTGCGCAAATATGTCAAGATTTTCTTTATTGCAACTCTGCATTATAACCTCACAATACAAGCCTTTTTTTCTGCATCTTTAGTGTTGCTTTGGTGGCTCCCTGACATGGTCTATTGAATACACCCAGTTGTTCAATTTACTTTCACCATTTAAAGCGTGCGATGGGGTGTAATGCTATGATATGCTGATTTTTAGAGAAAGTGTTTGTTAGTATTGCACCAAAATATAACTTTTACATTACATTTTTAGTTTTTATGACAATGCCGTACAGTGACAGAACAGCAGGCTGAAGTCACTTGGTCCATTGAGCTGTAATTAACTGGCAATGGGAGTGGTCCACATCACTAGAGGGACAATGTGATTGGATCAATTGACACCTCTGGCTCATGATAGGTGCTAATGTTGTATTCTGAGTGGATAATATAGAAGTAATCTGCCCTGTGGAGATCCTCATCATTGTTCCACCCCCACCAAACTGAACAACAGATAATAAGATTACCGCTTGGCCCATGGCAGATACAATTACAGCTATATCATGGAGGTGAATCATACCAGGTGAGAGGATGTCACCAGAAGCAACACTTGGATAGGGACACACAAAAACATAGTGACCATCAAAACACTACATCATTTATTAAAAGAAAACAAAAAAACTGTTACAAAGTAAAAAGTATACATTTATATGCATTTGTCAATATGCATGTCAACTGTAAAGATGTAATTACTGAAACCAAGGATGACAGAACATTTCACAGACAGTGTAGAAGAGATGGAGTTATAGGAAACTAGGAGAATGTGGGTTTCTGAATCTAAATGCTATAATCTTATCTGGCCACTGGAGCGGGGTGCAGACAGACACTGAATTTACTTGTAGAGATTGGCTCCGCCACCTTCACAAGAGGCTCAGCCACATGCACAAAGAGGATAAAGCTTCAACACATCAGACCACAGTGTAATGGACAACTGCAGCTACTGTGCCTATTATATTATAGAATACTTTTAACTGTGCCCATTTCAGTAGATAGATAACCCACAGTTTGCAGCACGATACAGGCATAGCTAATGGAGCCAAACTCTATTATTAAAACAGCTGTGGGATTGCATAGAAAGATAATTTTTATTTTGTTCATACATTTCCACAACTCTGTTATTACCCTTTCAAAGTATCTCAGAATGTGGGCCATAATCACAACAATATACTTTGTGGAATTGTGCTCTATGGACCACATAATTTAGTGCATGTGCACAAGCCCTTGTGCCTGTCCAAAGCCTATATAAATGGAGGAGAGTTGGATCATGGATGCAAACTAGTAGATTTGCTGTGGTGACCCACACACTATAAAAAGAACTTCACACGTTTACTCATTTACATCTTTGTTATTCCAAATTATTTCTCTTACACTAATAGAACTATGCCAATGACACACCAGTTTTATACCAGATGATTTAACGAACCTAGAGCATAACCCTATTTTAGACCCATCTACAAAAACCCATACAAGAAGCATAGATTTGAATGGTCAATGTCAGTGATTTTCAGACAGCTTTTCATGTACAGATGGTAAATAAACCTCTTCAGTCTCAGACGTCAAAAGTTTCTATTCTCCAGTCTGTCCTTTACAACTCTAGCTCCTTTTTGTTTTTGTAAACAAACAAAAATTACCTGGAAATGAAACAGACTTTAATGTTTTTTCTATGGAGAAATTAGCATTAGCCACCAAATATTGTAAAGTATATATAAGCTGGTTTTTAGTAGCTGACAACACACAAGCTACACGCAAGTAATGTTAATGAATGAATAGCGACGGTTAGCACTTTTATTTGATGTAGCATTTAGCATACACTGGCAAATATTTTGTGTCATTTACATTTCTGTAAGTACTTATCCAATAATCGTTTGTTTGACTCCCTGGTACACTGTTTAAAATGTTTAGAAAACCCTATTCCCTGTCGCTTGAAAGGAGCCTCCAGGAAAGAAAGAGGGTGTCTCAAACTAACCTGATGTGAGCCGGTGGAGTGAAAGTGACACAGTGAGGTCAGCGCGCACCCTGCAGCATCACCTGTTCCACAGATACAAATCGCCATCGTCGCGGAGACCAGCTGCTGAGTCAGCAGGACGGGGGCGCAGGACTTTAACAGGGCACACTTGAGGTGAAGGGAAGTAGTGACAGAGCTAAATGTGGAGAGGCTAAGCTAATGTGAAGTGTGCCAAGGCGGGAAGGACAGAGGTAGGGGGTAGGATGCAAATGAGGAAAGGCAGCAAGGAATGATGGATGTTAAAACAGCTAAGTGGGCAAGCAGCAAGTCAGACAGGAAAGGGCACTACGGACAATTCGCTTATCAGTCAAACACCAAAAAAGCACATGTGTAATAGTAAGTGAAGATGATGTAATCCATCCTCATGTACGAAAACCATATCTCTTAATATCAGTGTGTGTAAAAGGGTAGAGGTGAGAGATGCTATAACTCAAGACCTGGTGAATGCATTTGATATTTTTAAAATGTTTTTGCTAAATCAGCCTTGTGCATTTTATAATCTACGATCACCCTTAGGTGTTCTGTATAAAGTATATGTAAAACTGTCAAATACATGAGTTTAACACATTTTCGTGTGTCTAAATGAGTCAGAAACATTGCAAGATAGCCAGATGTATTAGCTACAAATGAATGGCCAGTTTAGATTTGTGCCATGCAACTGCTTTGTGGCTCAGTGGATAGAGAATTTACCCCTAAACCTTTACCATTGCTAGATATTGCAGGATAGGTTTTTAAGTTGCAATTGACAAAAATGGCTAAATGATGCTGTTCACTTGCATTGACCAAACAAGAACTGAACCAATTAGTGGGTTAGCAATGCTCAGTTATATACAGTCAATGTCTCTGGCTTTTTGAACTGGGGGACTGTCTGCAGAAGATCAATTCAAGAGTCCTAATGGTCACTGTAAATTTGAATGTGAATGTGTCCATGTCTTGACCGACCCTGGTAAGAACCTTGTGCCCAAAATACTCTGCGGCTCTGTGGTAAAAAAATAGATAAATGGTTGTCATAAATTTCAGGGGACAGCCCCACAGGGAGATCGGCAGGTCTCTTGAGAGTGTCAAAACCACACTACAGAGATATTGTTGTGTAGTAGTCAATAAAAGCAATTGCTGTGAACCGTTACTGATCCAGGGGGGCAGTCTACAAAGTGAATCCTGATGCATCTTTGGGGGTTGCTTTGACTACCATTTAGACCTATGCTGTTTGCAGTTGTCCTTGAAGGTCGGAGAGATTACTAGTTCAAAGTGATGTAATCTTTGAGTAATTCTAGTTGTTAAGCCAGAACCTAACACTGACATTTGCAATCTTAACATTAGCATTTCTACGTAACCATTAGCAAGATTATAGCCACCATTATCGGCCAGCTGGATTAAAGATTGCTTGACCACGCTTCCTTGTGTCCAGGCTTTTGTGGTCTACTCACAACTACAAGTTTAGCTCAGTTTAGCTCAGTCGGTAGGGCGTGTGGTCAATATGAAGAGATTACAATGCTCACCCTGGCGTTGTGAGTTCAGCTCATGACAGTTTGCCAAAAATTACTCCCCACTCTTCTCCCTGATTTCCGGTCACACTACTGTCCGGTCAATAAAGCCATGAAAGGCCAAAAATATTATAGTACGCTTTATGAAGGCAGATGGTCACATCCCCCACAGCAGCATGTTAGCAGTTAGATCAGCGTACTCACAAGAGAAAAACCCCACAAAGGTCAATATTATAGTACAAGTCACCAAGTCTAGGCTAGATGAATCATTTGATACATGTTGTACATTAATAACACTGTAATGACTTTGAAATGTAATGTGTCCAAGTTATGATTTTATTTCCATACCTATATGTATGTGTATTTGAATGCCTGCATTCAAGCCTCAAGCCTTGTTTGTTGTTGAAATTATTTGTTGAACACATTTTGTGTAAATAAAAAAAAAACTGAAGCTGCTGTTTTTTTATTTTTGAGTGTGATTTTTTGTTATTCATTTTTTTAACTAAACTAAACAAACATAATTTTGTATAAGTGTTTTGGTAGCAACCCCAGGAAGTTATGTTTTTGTTGGGACTGAGGTATTCTGGGAATTTGAGTTTGCTGGCCTAAGAGCATTTTGAGTTGCTTTATCCGAGGGAATTTTGTTTTTATTATTTCTGTGCTTTAATCTCAATACATTTGGTGAAAAGAATTTCTGTGTTTGCTGCAATTTATGTTTGTCATTTTCTGCTTTATTTATTTGAAGGGTATACAGTTCATGTGTATGTATAAAAACAACTTCAAACCCCTAATAAACTGTCTTTCATGCCAGGAGAGAGACCTGGCTGGGACCCCTCACAAACATACAAAACTAAAATAACAACATAAAACCAAAGAACAAAGAAAAACTGTTGAATGTGGAGTAAAAACTATGAACTTCAAATGAAGAGTTCTTTAGCAATATGCCAACACTTTAGCTGCCATGACTGCTTTGTTCTGTCTCTGTGATGGATGGGGAAGCCCTCAGGCAGAACGCCCAGGTAAAAAAATGGAGCAATTCAGCAAAAAAGAAAACTAGACCTAACCACTGCAAAATCAGTCTATATCTAAGAAAGTCATATATATATGTATTTCTTAAATGATGTTTGCCAATATATTAATCTATTTAGAGACTGTCCAGGTAGGTACAGGACAAGCAATACAATAACAGTGAAACAGGGACACTATCTCCTGGTTTAATGTTAAGGGTGTACATCTTGTACAGTGTTACATAAAGGTGGGCCAATATGTACTAGGAGACTTTGGTTTAACTGTATAGTATATTCGACCCCCAGTGGTTTAACAGATGTACACAACATCAATAATCAATCAACAATAGATGGCAGGTTTCTGATACTATAGGATTGAACCTGATCCCAAGATACACAGTATTATTCACAATCAATGGCCGCTGTTTTTTGGCCTGTGGTTCTGTTTACCATTTTATGTAGGGACCAATTAATTATGTTGTCTTGTAGAAGGGTGTATCTGGACACCACAATGGCATTACGTACTGGATTCCATGAAATAGTTACAGTCGTTACCTTGAAAAAGGATAATATAACGTAATAATGAGGTTGAATGGAAATTTAACCCTCATGCATTGTTCAAAAACACCACCCTCACTGACATCCACTAAATTCAAGGTAAATAAAATAAGAATTGTATCTTTTTTGCAGAAATCTATTAATTTACTTCCGTTTTAAAACATAATTACTACATTCTGAAAAGAAAATCATGATTTGAAGTTTTTAATGGCCAATGTTCAAAAGTCACTGATTTGCAGGAAAAAAAAATACACATATAAAATGTAATCATGGACTAGATTTTTTTTGAAAGCTTACATCACGGTCTCATCACTGTGTCAAAGAATAGTAACGTGCCTGAATTTTAAATTTTTGCGTAGTTTTTGCAGGAAACACATTCTCCCTCAACATATAACATTTTATAAATAATGCATTTTTTTTATTGTTGGTGTTTTTTTTCTGTTGAGGATCATCATTCCCCCTTGTAGGCCTGTGTGTTGAAACCTTTATTTCCCCATAGAACCCCATGTAAAAAAAAAATACGGGGTCCGTTCTGTGGACAATATAGGCATATTATATAGCATGTGCGTTTGTGGGTTCTGTGTGTGTCTGTTTGACCCCTAGTGGCTGCAAATGACCCACACAGTACATAAGGGTTAAAAGGATTTTAAAAAGAGTTTTTTTTTTCCAGAAATGAAAACACACTTATTGAAAAAGGTTTCCTTCATTTAATTGAAAAATTTCATATTTTATGCCAGGATTTCTGCTTTTCTACATTTTATTTATGTATTTTTTATTTGTTTTACCTCAGGACAATCCTTGAGACCTACCTCAAAAGCAAATGTATAATACATAAACCCATAAGCATTTAAATCTGAACAAATGTGTTACCACTGAAGACAAAGACAAAATATTATTATATTATTTAACTATTCCTATAGTACTTACTATTACATAGATGAAGTGTACTTGACATGCTGTGCACTCAGCAGGCGAGGGCTGCTCTGAAGTGACGTGTAGGGTGCACTCCCCACAGACTACAAGAAAATTAATATGAATGATTGAACGACAGGAGACAGAGGACAGGAGCGAGGGGCTAAGTGGACTGTTAAAGAAAGAGAAGTGGGGATAAAACCAGTGGGTCGAGATCTGGTTAGGTGCAGTGTGCTCAGAGCCATCGCAGGAGTGGGGCGAGGGCAGCCCAGGAGGGATGTAATCTATGATCCAGATGGAGCCAGGCTTGCTGTTGGGAGCAGCAGGGGACTGGGGCATGCTGGGTAAAAATAGCCCCAGGAAGCAGGGCAGGAGTCCTCTATGATGAATAATACACACGGGTATATAGAAGGATAGGAAGGGGGTAGATTATAATCTAATTAATTTGTCGAATTAGGCTTTCTCATAACCCACAAGTGTCCCGAGTGACAATGACAAATCATCACATGCCTATTTTATACACTTTGTTTGTTTTCTAAATATAATATTTGAGCATGGCAGCGAGGGCAGTCTGTACAAGCTATAGCTCATGTGAGACCAGTGCAAAGCCATTTGGGGTCTTGGTGGATACAGTGGGGATAAAAGCCTCACATTTCTACTCTGAGACACTGGGATATGCTCTAAGCCTATCTATCAAATATTCACACACCATAAAGGCATTGTATAACCTAGAGCTCTTTAGACTCGTCTGTGACCATGCTCCAATAAACGCACATTTTCTTCAGTAGTCAAAAGGGACACATTTTGTTATATTTATTTTTTGTATTTAAAAAAAAATATTCATACAGACTGAATATGGTTTTGATGTTTGATGTTCTATTCATTGAAAGTCAGGTCCAAAAAAACTAGGTCCAGTCACAATGGGTGAGTAAAGACAAATGATTTTGTGGATTCTTCACTATTGTAAGAAGTGCTTTGTGGTTTAAGTGATAGAAGATTTGAATTTCAGGTCCATGTCTCTGCATTATTTCGTTACCAATACAATATAAGGGCAATTCTACAACAGTATGTTACTGTTTCTAAGTTATATGTTTTAGATGCTTTCAAGGTTTTAGCCCCACACTAACCAATGGGCCAAGGTACAACCTTCCTTAAAATAAAGCAACATGAACATCCAATTCAGTCACAAGTTACTTAAAAACTAAACTAAGACATCAGAAAGCAATGTATATGGCTGCACACAAAAAATATAGCACATTTTTCAACTTCACAAACCCAAACTTTACCTAGTTTTCCAGACTGTCAAACATCATCACTTAAAAAGAACTACTTGTCAAAACCAACAAAGACAGTATTTTAGACAGAGCTTCTTTTCACTGGTTGTAGCAGTGCATTGTTTGGGTCTTGCTAGCAGAAGATTGATTGCCATCAGCATTGTGTAGCTGAATGAGTTTGTTTACCCTGTTCAGTTAACAAAATGATGGGGGAGATGTTGCAGCTATACACTACTCAGTACCAAACTAATCAGCCTGTTGCTTTGAAATATGACAAAACAATCAGAATTTGTCTCAGTGAAAGGGTAGACATATCACTAAATATAGCTCACTATACTAGAACAATCTAACTCAGGATGACAAACAATAAACAATAAAATTACACTGAAATGAACATTGCCAGCTCTGAAACACCCTCCTATTTTCTCTACAGCAGCTATTAGATAGAAAAAGCCAAGAGGAGCCATCCTTATTTGAGTGAGCCAACTAAATAACATTGGAAAGAAATAATAACGGCAAGATGACTTGAGGTCTCATTTCACATTCTATTCATGGCTTCATCTGTTTTTTTTTGTTTTTTTTTCTCATTCCCATCTGGGGATACAGGCGGCTGCGGCCGATTGCAGCAACTTGGTGCCTTGGGCAGGGTATACTCTGGAATGGCCACTCAGTTGCAGGGCTGATGCAGAGACATACACTGACAGACAAACCATCTACTCTCACATTCACTTGCTAGGGAATTCACAAATTCTCCTGGCACTGCATGTCTTTGGACAGAAGAGTATTTGGAAAAAACCTGTGGTAACAAGGGGAGTATATGCAGATCATCACATGACTTCAGATTGTAGTTAGCAGTCCAAAAGTTTAAATACCCAAACTTCTCACTGAAAGAGAAGAGCGCCATCCACTTTGGTCTCAATACAACCATACGTGTGAAAATTGTTATGGAAAGGGTCCCTTCACTTAAGGTGATCTACAACTCGAGGATAAAAATGGATTCAAAGTGCTCTCCATCGGATTTTTCTCCCACTAGTGCTAAAACCAACATTTAAATATTAAAATGACAATGCTGGTGTGACACTGAACCCTTTCAACACATTTATCAACTCAAGCAGAAAGAATGAAAGAAGTCAAAGGTTTAAGCCGGTGAAAAAAAAAAAAAAAGAGTCATATTCATGGACGAGTGTCAGCTTTTCACATTCAAGAAGCAGTATATTTGAGCGCAGTTACTGTATGTGAAGCCTTCCCTGCACAATCTTCAGTGTGACGTGTAGGGTTGCAAAATATTCATTATTTTAGGCAGTGTTTATTTTGAAGTTAACATCTCTCTCTCTTTCTGTGATTGGCTAAGAGTGTTCTAGCGTTTGCTCTGTAGTTGGTAGGTGTTATTGCTGCAAATTATACATTCAACAAACATATCTAACAGCTACGTGCAATTTAAAATGATCTCATAGGGCTTGTGCAAAAGTGAATAGCTCCCATGTGAATAATTAAGATCTAATATGCAATTTTGAGTATTTTTGACCTTTCACATATGACAGGAATATATAGATTTCTCTTGTATATGTTGTTACTGGGGATTGCCCCTTTTGAATGTGCAGTTTATTGGAGCTCAACTAGATAAACAAGAGTTACAGTATCTTCTTGATCAAATGTTGGTTGTTACTGCTTGAAATGTTTTCATACTAATCCCTACCTACAAATGTTACTGTAATATCAGCACAGTCTATTTCCTTTTACTTCTCAATGGATATTGCTTCGATCACTGAGAAAAACATGAACCTAAATGTCAGGAAGAAAAGGTTTCCATCGTTACTTTTCTTTGGATCACACATAATCCCTGTGCACACTGAAAGGCCCATTGTTGGCGGCTCCTTTTTCAGTAGTAAATCAATGGACACTGTATGCTGTTAAGTGGGTGAATTGCCCTCTGTGGACTTTGATCAGGCCAAACACTAAACAACTGTATGCTCTTTGTTTTCACTGAAAGCCTGTGCCCTTGAACTCCACATCCAGTAGAGACCAGCCAATAATAGGTGCTTTCAAAGCTGCACCATACTGTTGCCGTGCTGTGCATTTGGTCTAATCAAACGGCATACAGCGGCCCGGGACGAAAATGTCTTGTAATCTTTTGAACACCAGCCACCATTGGGATGACGCTGCGTCCCACCCATACATGGGGTTTCGACTACAGACTGGGCTCAGAGTGACTGGCTGTAGCATAGAGCCATATTAGCTGACCCCAGATGTGTACCGAACATCAAATCCTCTGCAGTAATTCCACTCAATGCTCCAAATACCATTTGAGGGCTGCTGGTTACTATAGCAACAGCACTCCTGTCCAATATAGCAAGCGGTAAGTCTGCCAGTCTTGTTTTCTCTGTGCTCTGTGCTTCACAGTCTTCCTTTGCTTTCTCGCGCTCCTCTTTCTCACGGTTTATCTTTGTATTACGAGACCGTGAATTTACTGCACTGTTTTGTTATGTGTGTACGAGTGTGCGTGGATGTGTGTTGTTGGATGACAGCCCACATTTATTGCCTGATCTTTAATGTTGTAAAAGTAAGGGTAGAGGGATTTTGTAAAACTAAGCCAGTCTTGAGTCTTGTTTGGCTTTTAATGCACTTGATGTCATCTGATAAAAATAAAACATTAGCATTTGACTTCCACTCAATTTTCCACAGAGATTTGAAGATAATCGGATATATATTGACATGATCTGCTTTTAGACTGGAGTGCAACAAAAGTTCAGCTGGACATATGGTTGTGGTCTAATCATCAACATTTCATTATTATTATTATCTTATTACATTGTAATTGGGTCAACTGCCTGAAGAGGTAATTATTTTCTCACAAGATATCGATAACCTCTTTTCATGGCCAATGTGACAATCTGTTTTGTTTTTTTTATTAAATTATTTTTCTTTTAAATGCATGTGTTTTTAGATGCTGTGAAAAATAGGAATCCTTTATAGTTTTGGTCAAGCTCAATCTAAAAATGTACTGAAGCAAAACAACAACAGAAAGGTGACATGTGGAATCTGTATTATAAATTGTGTCTGTTTTTCCTTTTTATCACCGTATATGGAAACATAAGTAAATGAGAGTAAAAACAGGGTTCAGTACAAAATTGGTATATTGTCCAGGCCTTTCTGTTTATTAGAGGATGAGATTTTTTTCTCAACAATCATCTTGGATTCACCAGACTGGCCTTTTCCACTTGGCTGCTCATCCATTCATGTGCCAGGCTGTGATGCCCAGTACTGCCTGGGCCCTGGCCTCTTTCAGTCCACTGCCCCTCCTCTGCCTCCTGCCGCCAGCAACAGACACGCTTCTTTCACCTTGTCTGCCTGACTGTGATGGCCCCAGCGGTCTACACAGCTCACAAAAAAACTGACTGACGATGAGGCATTTAAGGGGGGCCATAAGTTGATATGTAGCACCGTAGAGTTGTGTTTGGTGTGATGTTAGAGCTTGATCATCTGGGACACTTTTTTGTAGTGATTCTTCTTCTAATATTTAAAACTACAGCACTCAACAGAAGTCGTATAAGACTTTCTGTGGGTTGTATTATAAAAAGAGTTTTGTTTAAGAGCCTGGGTCACATTTTTTTAACCAATCACATGCTTCCAGGGGACTGGAGAGCTCCGACTGGTTGATAAAGCCATTATAGATCTAGAACTAGAATCTATCAAGAATAATTCAGATTCAGTCAACTTCAAAAATGATGAAGATTTAAAAAGGCTTAACATTCAAAGAGTAAAATATATTTTTAAGTGTATACAGGACATAAATCTAAACGGTCTTGGGTGAAGTGAATGTGTGTTACAGAAGTGATCCTATCATCATCAAGGTATTCCCTAATTTTCTTTATTCTAAGGGCATCTCAGTGTTGCATTTTTAAGTGAAGACCGGGTCATGCTTTGATACATCAGCCCTGGACAGATGTTTTGAAGCTCTCACATCACACAGGCCACTGGGAATATCTGGCCAAGAAAACACAGCCACGTCTTAATCTGCTTTCACAGCTAAGCATATTTAGCCAACAGGATTACAAGCATGACCATCACAGCATGCACATGTCAGTAGAGAATATCAAATCAGTGTTTGGCGAACACATAAGCTTCTTATGGTGCCACATGGGAAAAGTATACAAAATTATTTTGAGGTGTAAGTACTGGTGTCTAAGTCAGTTTGGTATGCATACAAATGAGCCGTTATAGAGATTTTAACAGCACAGTATTTAGTATTGTTAATTAGTCTTCCAGTAATTAACTTGATAAATGGGGGTCTTAAGGGACAGATCAGGAGGAGGTCTAAGGTGAGACAACAGCATCTTTTATGACAGTACAGGAGATTCTAAAAGAAGACTATTTCCCCCTGAAAAGGGTCTGTTTGTACTTTCACCTGCACATCGTGAGTATTGTGATATTAAGGTCTCCCTATAGCACTGACCAGCTTTGTCGTCTTTTTATTAACTCAATTTAGACTAGCCTTTTTTAAATTGCAATTCTGTTCATATAAAGTTTATCTGATTTTGACTAGAATAAATGTATGTATTTTAAGAGTTGGACAAACATGTACTTCATCTTGACCTCCCATTGTTGTGCTATAAATCGATAAATGATTGTTAAAACTTTAGTAATTAACTCAACAGTTGTATCAGTTTATGTCAGATTCAGAAACGTTTCCTTTGTGGCATCCTAGATTCTTCTATTAATAGCACCCTGTGACGTTGATGCTGCTGTATTCCCTGGCCTGAAAACCAAGTGGTGGAAGAAAATGAGAATTCTATATAGACTTTTCTTGTCTCGAAAAGCTTTCATAAGAACAAGAAAATAAAACATTGGAGCACTATTGACTACTATCAGGATTTTAAAAAAACCAAATCCATAGTCAGGGCCGTGTAGGAGCTTAGACCTGACAAGACATTTAGCGATGAAGAAAAAGTGGTTTTGTGTCGAGCTGTGTCGATGCATTGAGTGAGAAAACCATCAATGGTGGCGTGGCTTCAGTGCCAGCTCCCACACTATTGATATTTGCAGTTTCGACATGTCTTAAGAATTGTAAAACAAGATATAAAAGCCTATTTAAAGTGATAAATACACTAACGCCAAAATCCGACTCAATAGAAAGCCGTTTGGGGGCTAAATTGGTCTCTTTCAATTCAATTAGATTCTCAGATAATTGCCCATGGTCAACCGGAGCTTAATAATGAATAACAAGCCTCCACATACTTGAGCGCCTGATCACTTTTTCACTTAGAGCCAATTTCCACTGATACACACCTACACAAATGAAGAATACAAGAGCAGCGTAAAAAGCAATTCAGTATAATTAAAATTATGAAGAAATGTGGCGACATTAACATATTGTTTAAGTTTCAAAAGACAATTATGTAGTTACCTGCATCAAGCCAGTGGATTTAGTTCTACACATATGTTCAAGACAAAGCCTACATCAGAATTTCTAGGGTTAACAGAGAAATGTTTGACAGATACTACATACTGTAATATCTAGCAAGTGGCTGGTGTGTGGCAAAAAGGTGTAATCACAATAAGCAGAAGACCATGTCTGAAAGTAGAAGACTAGAATAAGATGACAAAAGCAGGTGCCACTTTATAAGGTATATGCCTAGAGTGACACAATAAATGCATTTGGTAGCGATGTTGCTAATGGAAATTGAATAAATGGTAAAATACCATACACATTCAATGGAAGATTTGCAGGCAGCTATGCAACATTCCCCATCTATTACAGATGCTTTATTGGAAACAAAATCAATTTCAATTAAATCTAATGCTGGACAAGACAGGCCACTATATCTGAAGCCAGACTCAGGGGAGATAATAGTGATAGGTGCTACGGGTAAAGGTGTGTTTACTTGTCATGTGTGCAGTGGTTAAACTAAACTTGGGTGTGGATGCTCGTTGAGAGTGGTTTAATGATAAAGCTCAATACTGCATCATGTCAACAGAGGGTTCAGACCAGAGCCTGTGTTGAATGTGCATATGACAAATAAACTTGAAACCTTGAAACCGTTATTCCTTCACTTTCTTAGAGGTAAACCTCAGGACAACTGTGGCAGAGGCAGACTAACAGAGCCAAACCCATCAATCCGACCACCAATCATCACCCTCATATCAACACACGAGTAGTAAATAGTATTCCGCCCGGCGCCCAAGAACAAAACAGCTTGGAGCATTTCAGTTTATGGTAACAAGTGTAACAGACAGTTGAATGATGATTCAGAAGTAGTCATAAAGCATTAAAATGAATTTACTAAAGCTTGATTTGTTTGTCCTTGGCTGCGACTTGTGTGGCTGTCAGACTCTGCGTGTAGCATGTCACATATGTCATCAAGCATAAGTGAATAATTCGTGCAAACTGTGAGCGGCCATTATCCAGTCTTCAGGGGATAAAAAACATGACCTTTCATAGATGTGGGTGGCCATGTTGTCATGCTCCTCATGTCAAGTGCAGAGAGGGAAGCCCGCCATCTCCTCCTCCTACTCACTCACACACTTTCACACGTGAGCCTAGACAAATATTCCTACTATATGCGCACACTATAGCTGCAACCATTGTTCACTGCTGCAAATTCAGTGAGCGAGAGAGACTGCTACATCACAATCATGCATTCTCTTTCATTAATAAACTATGCCGGTGTCTAAGAGGAGTTCAAGCATAAAAGACAAAAACGTTACGTAACATATACATGGAATTCTAAATCACAAGCTCCCAGCTTTGTGGGTGTGTTGGCCTTAAATAGCTGGGATTATGAGGAGGGATGCTTCACACTGGCTTCATCTCCTCCAATCCTACATCCCTTTGAGCTGGAGAGAAGGCTGGTGTGCTGCTAACAAAGAGGAGGAAACTGCTCCTGTTTAAATTCACAAAATCTCTCTTAATATTGTTATTAAAAAATTTTGAGAAAATAAGACAAATATGTATTTTTTTTTTTTTTTACAATTAGGGGTAAGATGATTTAAAGACGAGAATGTTTACAGCTTTGGGAAAATTTCCATTTTATCTTAATAATGCAGAGAAAGAACTGGTGATCAGGTCTACCCAATAAAATGGCAAATATATCTTCTATCTAAAATGAAAAAAAATTAAGAAAATCCTGAACTTATGCAACAATACTATCACATCATGCAGAGTCCTGAGCTGCCACTTGGGACAGGTCATCAGACAGTGACAGGGAGCACTCACACCAACTGCTCCCGGCGCTTTAGAATCCCCTAATAACCAGTGCCCAACATGCACATCCTTTAACGATAGAAGGAAGCACCAGCAGCAAAACATGTAAATATCTTATACAATGCGTTTAATAATACAGAGCTAAAGCTGTTGTTACCCTGGCCCTGATTTGCTGGTGTATCCAGTGGAGGCTATATATTGCTGCAGAAAATATATGTTTAATCAGTGGCTGTCAAATCCAGTACGGTGTTAGATTGATTCAGGGAAACGATGTCAGTCGCCACACACAGTGCATCTCCACTCCATTTAGGTGTGATAGATGACATAAAGATGTGTCCTTCAGAGATCTGTGTTGTTTTGTTTTTTTTCCCATAAAAATCATAAGGCAGTTTGTCATCAAGTTGGTGCTAGCTGCTTTTAGTCATTGAAGAATAAAAGAAATCCTAGAAAAAAATGCATTGGAAGTGTGCATGTACAAACCAGTCCTCTGAATAACATAATTTAGCATTCAGAATAAAAAAAATTAAAAAAAAAAATCTAAAATTGATTCAGATTCATACATAATCCGGAGGTCACCATTTCAGGTTTCAAGTTTATTTGTCATTTGCACAATCAACACAGGGTCAAAAAATGCAATGAAATGCTTTGGATCGGAAGAACCGTTAGACTCGCTAAGATAGTAGAAGTACTATTAGCATGCAATAATAGTACATGGTAAGAAAAAGTGTGCAAAAAAAAGAGATAACAATATAATAAAAAAAAAAAAAAAAGGTGCAGGTAGGATTAAATAAGGTGTCCAGATTGATACAAAATCCGAGATTGCCATTTGTCCTTGGTTCAGCCATTCCTGAAAATGTTTACACAAGTTGATGGTGTTTCAGGTTTGAGCCTGATCGGGCAAAGTATGTGCACGTTAGAGGCTGTCAAATATACCTGACCTCCCAATTTCAATCCAAAATGGCTGACTTTTTGTTAGTTGTAGGGCGGGGTCATAATAATAATTTATGTTGGGTACACTGTGGAGAATCACTTTACCAAGATTCATTGTTGTCCAGAGTCCCATAGGGGTCAAAACATGGGGGCACTATTGAGGAACTCTTTCATTTGTATATGTACATTAAATATAGACTAGCCTGGTTCACTTTAAAATTTGAAAGTGATCTGACAATTTGTGTTCGAGTTCTCGCACGTAGGATCAGTGGACAGACGTGATTCCAAACAAACTTTTGCCACTAAAGTAAATATAAACAATTCAGATGAAGAATGCAGTTGTAATCTGCAATATCACACAACTAGATGCAAAAATGTATCCCAACCATTCTATACCAGCCTGCTCTGTGAACATTTTTACAGCTGACAGTTTATTTAATTACAATACAGGAACTGGTTAACTGTATAAAAGAAGCTTTGTGATGGCCTTTCCAATGCACCATCTCTTTAGACTTTTCAATTTTGTAGTAGTAACAAACTAATTGCTATCGTGCACCTGCTGTTCTTTTAGAGATTTTGGTCATGGACATGATACGACCAAAGTTGTAATTAGAGTCTTCTGCTCAAATATGACTCTTGTCTCTTGGAAGACAATTATCTTAACTAATATCGCAATATACATTACATAATGCATATTCAAATAAATATACTCAATGTAAATGATGGTATGACGAAATTCAGTTAATTTCAATCATGCAGCTTTTTGATGTTGGGTAACTTTCCTTGCTTTGTCTTTATCCCGAAGAGCCTTATATGAATTATGAAAACTAAAGCCAAAATAAAGTAATGCAAAGACTTGAATGTGTGTCATGCCCATGTGTGAACGGCAGAGAGTGAGCAACTATAGAGACACCGAGAAGCGCAGGAGTGAGGGAGACCTCGTTTGCCAAGGCTGTTGTGCCTCCGATGTGGTGGTGGAGCCACTGCAATGCACCAAAACCAAGGGGAGAGGGTGTTTAAGCTCTCCAAGAGAAGACAGAGCAGGGGAGAGCGAGTCAAAAATACAGGGGGGTAACGGCAGCGGCACAGAGATATTAAAGGATGAAAACATGAAAGAGTCCAAACATGAAACGAAGCAACACTCTTCACCATCTCTTCTCTTCTCCATCGGGCTTTAGCACACATTAACAATTGGGACGAGTGGCAGCAGAAACTGTAGATTATTCAAGCAACTTCCTAGGTTAAGATTCTGGAGTATTGTCATCAAGACTGTCCCAACTGGTGGGCTAAAGTCCCATAGGATAGCAACTAAAACCAAAGTGTGGAAAATACCTCATCATCCTTCACTTAATCTGTTTAGGATTTGATGGTGACTGAAGTCTATCTCAGCAGCTATGGGCCTTAGGAATGTGGCCAGATTCAACTATTCATTTTTGCATTCAATCCCAGTGGGTCATTTTGAGTTACCATTAATCCTTATTATGCATGTCACTGGACAGTGGTAGGAAACTGAAACAAACAACCCAAGGTAAGGCAGGTAGGACCTTCAGATTTCATTGATAAAAAAAAATGTATCACTGTAGCAAAGAATGGGACATATACTAAAATGGGGAAGAGTTATGGATTCTTACTACAACAAAGTCTGGCTAAGACCAAGTTCTGGTGAAGAAGAGTATGAGATCAAAATTTTTTTTTTAAAAACCTCATAAAAGTTTTCATCAAATCATTAGAATTTGACAAACAAAAACAGCTGTGGTCTTCGGTCTTCACGTGAAATTCAGAAATATCTTTAAAAACAAAACCACAAGACCACCCCTTCAGCTGCACTGTTTGAATGTTTTTTTGTATTATTGAGGGACCTATAGCAATGTTGATAACCCAGTCACGTGGGGTCAGACAGAATACTCCTTTTGCCCTTTCAAGCCTGGATAAAGAGAGAATGGTATCCTGCATTTAAAAAAAATAGAAATGCAAATCACTGTATACCAGGTGGCATACAATTTGCTGAGGGGACGCCAGAATCTGCGGTGACAACATTGCTAATTTGATACAAGAAACAACCACATACATGTTTGTGATATGCTCCAGATGACTGCACACGAGGGGCTCACTTTCACAGAATAACTGTCTTTCAGAAACAACATCTCTTTTTCTTGAAGGAGGTCATGGACAAAATCCAAGCTGTCAGTTTTTCACTTTTCTCTTACCTTGTTATTTATAGACAATCCTGATCCTGCCCACTAAAAGCTATGCACACCGTCGCACACACAAAAATGCAAAGTCTGCTTCTACACACACCATTAGCAATGCCAGCCAACCAAGCAGCTTTTCACACGCTGCTGATTTTTGGCCATCTATTCTATGAACCAGACAGGCACAGACACCTTGTACTGAATGAACGTAGCACAGGGCAGAGGAAAAAAAGACATGTGGAAAATTGAGAGGATCCAAAAAGGTGCTTTGTGTTGAAAATCACACTATGATGGAGAGCAGACATTAACAAAAAATCAGGCGGACGTGGAATAAACATAGGTGGAGACCAGAGCGGAGCCGTAATGCCTGCAGTTTACCTGTGCCCGACATCAAGTACATGGTGGGGGGGGGACAAATGACTGCAGAGAGGCTGTATTGTAATGTGGCTGCTGGTTATACAGCGCCTCTGTATAAGTGCTAACAGATTAGGCACGCTGATAATGAGAAGGTCACGCAGACTTGGAAGGAAAGGGTGATAGGCAGTGCAAATGCCACTGAGGGAAATTAAGAGAAGAGGATTAATGGGTTGTCATGGTTCAAAATCCAGTCGTTGGCCCTGTTGAGACCTCCTGCATTCTGAGTGATCTCAAGTGGCCAATGCTGATGTGTCATGTAATTGCAGAGAGTCTGGCTGGAATGCATCCTACATGTTGGGTCAGGGTGCATCCAGAAGTGGCCTAGGGAGTGACAGAACAGAATACTACTGTATGCCATCCCCGGGATTTAAACTTTTGCTAGCCTGACAAGCTATACTTTTACTGGATAGTTTGGTCTAACTTCTAGCAAAAGGTGTGTGTTGTGTTCAAAATAGGCCAAAACAACTCCAGTATACAAGGTACAGCTTCTCAATTGAGAACTTGAAAAGCAGTAACAAGACAAACACAAAAAAAGGTCCAAAATAATTGCCTTGTGTAGTGAATTGTTGCACATCTACTAAAATGATGATGGTGGATATGGTCATATTTGCCCAAGGCAGAAAAATGTAATAAAAACAAATCACTCAGTCACACTAGGTTTTCTTGATATTTTATGCACCATTTGACTTGATGAAAAGGCACCAATCACAGAGTATATTCGAAATGGTGTTCATGTTCTGAACAGCTTTCCATAATGGTACTGACATGCATTAGACATAGGAAAAGCAGCCTACCTGCTGTTGGGTGAGGTATCCATGACAGACTATATACTCTGTACAGTAGATGACAGCTTTTCACTGTCTGTTTTCTCTTAAACAACTGCAATAGACTTTGTAAAGCAAAATGTTTGGACAATCAGCAGGGTCCCAACTTTTCCTCAAAATGCAGTGAGAGTTGATATGATTACAAGCTTGATTATACACATTGTGAAAGGTCCGTGGAATATTCATCCATGACCATGAACTGTCAAGACACTGCCGCTAAAGAAATTGTCAGAAAAGACTCAAGATACAATATATTGTGAATGTATACTCTTCACAATATCAGCTTTTGCAATATCTAACACAAAACACCACACTTAAAAGCATTTTCGTCCAGTCAGTTTGATCTACACATTGAGAGATGTGACAAGTATTTAAACATCACATTTATATAGATCCTAATTGTTTAAAAATGCTGCTTGACCCAGATATGCGCCACAGTCACCCTCTTGACATTGCAGCACAGCATTGGCATGTTTGGTAATTGTGATGGAGTGTATTGAGCTGTGGGGACCTGTGGACTGTGGAAAGACTGGATCACTATGGGTTTTATATCGTCCTTCCCCTTTCAGTCTGCAACTATGTGACCAGTGTTATACACCTCTAAAGTAAATGCTTTTTGAACTTGACTTAGTTATTCAAAACAAATTAATTGTAGCTAGTGGTACCAGCCGAACTCTTACTTAATTATATTGTACAATTCACCTTTTCAAATTCTAAATTCTGCCTGTAGTGATCGCAGGCCTAAATTCAGTTCTCCCCAGAGAGAATGAAAACACAGAGCCTTGGTCCTGGGGGACAGGAAGGTCTGGTGCAGTTCCTGAATACCAGCCCAGCCCCATGGGGATACATGACCTGTGTGTTTGGCCCGCTGCTCTCTGCTTCTGTCGCCTCAGTGAATAGACTGCTCAAAACTAGGCCTGTGCTGTCGTCCCCGACAGCAAGGTGTATATCGGCGAAAACGGCCCCGTACGTCTGCCCCGTACGTCTGCCCATACGTGCTACAACTGTTACCAATGGGACCTT
>JAVQKC010055123.1:0-13650 GCA_036025475.1 Philypnodon macrostomus
AGAATGTCCAATATGACTCTTTCATATGTCACTAATATGGAGTATGGCCCCGCCCCTCAGGACGTCGTGGTATACTGTCCACAAGCTTGTTGATGTTCTTCAGTCAGATCCCGGGCTACCTCCTGTAAACTCTGAGGAGCAGGTGAATAATAATAAGGAAGGAATAAGATGAATATTGATGAATGTAAATAGGATTAAAAAGAGGAATGTGTTTGAAAGAAAATATTATTCCAACTTTATGGGCAACAGTGTATGTAGGTGTATGATATATTCTGAGTAAGGCACCATTACTCTGTTGTCACACAATCACTTCCTCATTCAGCAGAAAGATCGATAGTATTGCAACAAAATTTGGTAAAAGATGGAGGCAGTGGCGATATCAGTTTATTTTCCAGCAATGGTGTGATCATGATGTGGAATTCCTGAACAAAAGGCAAGATAAGATGCTTTATTGGCATCGTGAAATGTCTCAACGAATCAGTGTCAGTCATTATTCAGTTGGTGTGCGTTCATGGTGCATATAGCCCAGGAATAAAAGCTGTTTTTGAGTCCGTTAGTCCGTTTTTTCAGGCTGGTGTATTGTTTTACTGAGGGCAGGAGGTCGACAAAAGTTCTTGTCCTGGGTGAGTATTGTCTGTAATAATTTTTTTTGGCCCTGTTGAGACATCTGGTTGAAAGAAACCTCCCAACAGAGATCCAGAGGTGGGTCTAAAACAGGTCTAAACCAGGGAAAAACTAGACATAATCCAGGTGTATCAGGGCTAAACCAGGACTGAACCATTTAAAAACTTAATGTAATCGAGGTCTAAACTAGGTCATGACCAGGATCAAACTAGGACTAAACCATTTCAAAACTACAGCAGCTTTAATACAGCACTAAAGTAGGTCAATCACCTCTGAGTCCAGGTATAAAACTAAACCAGCTAAAAAATAAAGCAGGTCTCAAAATGGATGAATGCAAACCAGGACTAAACCATTCAAAAAACTTCTAGATCTGGTCCGAACCAGGTCACAACCACCAGGGATATAACAGGGCTCAACCAGTTCTGAACACGACCTGAACCCCAGCATAAAACTAGTCCTCTTAACCTGTTAATGCTCCTCAGAGCTAAGCCACCACTTTGGTCTTAACCCCACCACGTACCTTCTTACACACACACACACACAGGCCCAGCTGCAGCAGTGAGGCGCAGATAAAGGTGACGTCTGCGGGCCATTACTTATCCAGCACAGCAGCACTGCGTTTGCTGATATTATACCCGCTGTCTCCTCATAATAGCTCTGGGTTGGGAGCCGCAGACACACACCAACACACACACACACAAAGACACACACACGAGCCAAAGGAGCAGCAGTAGGTAAGTAAGTACAGGGCGAGCTAAATGACAAAGTCGCACAGGCAGTGAGAAGAGAAGAGATAGCCGTGGTGCTGGGCTAAAACAGATGAAAGAGGCGCTAAATGAGAAGTGACTCCACAGTTTACCATGCCACAGAGACATCAGGGGAAACTAAACAGGGAGATCATTCAGAGCAGTCAAAGGCAGGGGAGGCAGAAAGGACTGTGTACAAGTTAGGATAGAGAATATTGGCTTATTAACTATAGCAAAAAATTCCAAATTTATTCATTTGCAAATTCATTTCTAAGTTACAGAGGCTCCGGGCTGGTCGTAACTGGTGTCGAATCAAAAGACAAAACCGGAACTAAATGTAGGACTGAACTGAGACTAAATAAGTTTTGATTTGGTCATAGTATAATGTTGTGGCTACAAAGGCCCTGAAGGGCAAAACCAATATGCAAATTTCAAAAGCGCGCACAAACAAACCAGATCATTTGCCCTTCAGGGCCACCGTATCGAGTCCAGTCTCGGTCTCGGACTCAGACACAGTTTAACTCGGTCTTGGTCTGACACGCTCTTGTCACAGTGGTCTCAGAGGCTTTTCCTACAAATTAAAACATCTGAATCTAAAAGGACATCCAGATAGTTAAAACAGACACTTGATTAACTTTGTATTGACTCAACAAATTTCAATTTTAGTTGAAATGAAAGAAAATCAACTTAAATTTAACATGTCACAACTACAGGCTATGGTTACAGTTATGTATTATCCCTGTAGAGGAACGTGTCCTCTGCATTTGACCCATCCCTCAATGTCGTCGGGGCAACCTTTCAGGAACAGTGGGCAGCCGCATTGCAGCGCCCGGGGACCCATCTCCAGATCTTGGTATGGATGTACCAGCTGGAGGAATAACTTAATGTGCATGTTTTGGGTTGGGCTGATGATACTAATAACGTCAACGGAAGTAGCCCGGGATCTGACTGAAGATTGGGACCACATCAACAAGCTTGTGGACAGTATACCACGACGTTCTGAGGCATTGATCAGGTCAGGGGCCATACTCCATATTAGTGACATATGAAAGAGCCATATTGGACATTCTTTTGCATGAACATGTGTTTTCTGTTTAACTGACCGAGGTGGAAGAATTGAAACAAACCCATTAATATCCTTGATTTAGTTTGGTCTGATACACACAGAAAGTTTCAGTTTAGTCTTATATGTTTGGAGGAGATTGATAAATACAGTTTTGAAAAGATATGCACTTTATCTACCAAGAATAAATCGCATTGTACCATCATTTCATGAGAAGAGGTAAAAATATTCCAACTTTATGGGCAACCGTGTATTTGGGGTGAAAGTAGAAATAGACTGACTTAGACAAGGAGAGAATCACAAAACCAAACAAATCATCGACTTCCTCAGACTTCCTTATTTCTTTCAAATCTTTTTAAGTTTAAGTAAGTCACTTTTAAGTTTTGGGATACTAGAATAAGCCAATTTGTGTTTTGTGGATAAGTGGCTAAAACTGAAGAGCCAATGTGAACTCAAGTCCTGCCTATACATTTTCAACAACCAAATCTCTTGCACCGCTCCATACATCCATGCATTAGTGCTTCATTTAGTCCCCAAATCCATCTGTTAAATCCTCACACACTTGATCTTCTCCCTCTCGCGCCAGGGTTCTCATTTAGTTCCAACTTTTCTGGTGGCAGCGAATGAAACGCAGGGACCCGGGACAGACGAGATGAGACGGAGGCGCGGTTTGAATGTGACAGTTGTTCTTTGTATTTGCGTTGGCCGCTCTACAGTGAAAAGCAGAGATGCCCTGCAAATGTGCGCCCGTCTGCTGCCAGCACGACGCTTGTTCTACTGTAACTGAGACCGCCGCAAAAAGAAATACCAGCAGTCAAGAACGTATCCTCCACAAGGTCCAACAAAAACTGGTTTGTACATGTCTATATCTGCTCAATGGAATAATGGGCCACACTACTGCTGTAGGATTTATCAGGAGTGTGTGTGGTTGGCACACAGTATGGATTGTTATGTATACTGTTATCATCAACAGTGATAACACAAGTTAGCACAAGACTAACACAACTTTCTCTTCTGAGCTTCACACTGCCAGACAAAGACAAAACACAATATTCATTTTCAAAACTTGAGTTACTGTAATGCTGAAAATAGGCGGTTCTATGGCTCACATATTAACTTATCAAATTAGGTAAAAAAAAAAAAACCTGCAGCTGGAAATGTTCTGCCTTTGGAAGGCTGTCAGGATTTTGCTCAAACTCTGAAATGCATCAATGACGCACATTGTAAATATACAGTAGAATGTAAAAAAAGAGTGGTCTAAAGACCGCTTTTGATGGTCTCATCTCAGAGACTGAGTGGTCTGTATGTCCTACATGTGTTACTGTATCGGTTCTTCCCACCGTCAAAAGACATGTATGTGCTGAAGAATCACATGTGAAGACTGGACAGGTTAACCAACACACAGCCCTAAATATACACCTCTTTTTAATGGAGAACAATAGTTCCACATGATCTTATGTATATTAGTCAGAGGTGGGTAGAGTAGGCTGAAACACATAAGTGTGGTTAACATACTAATCGGTAATTAGTCAAATTAAAATTAAATTGCAGTGTGTAATTACTTAAGTGATGTGCATTTCAACTACATCTAGCATATCGTTAAATAGAACTAACTGTAGCTTTTCTGTATAGTGATAGTGGCTTGATGCAACATTCTGATCTCTTATGTCTGTTGTGTGGACAGTAAAAGAGAAAACAGTTGCTGTTTTTTGAAGCTGCAGAGGCTAAAGGCTAATGTGTGTCTGCTGTTAGCCTGCTCTGTGTTCCTGTAGTTCTGATTCTGTGCTTGTAGTTCCTCTGACCCCAGTGAAACTACATCACGATCAAGGCAGCCACTATGTAACCATGGTGTGCTGAAGGAGAACTCACATTTGCTCAGTCCGGTAGCAGCCCTGGTCCACTTGGCCTTACACACTTTTGAGGTCACAGAGGACTGCACTAAATCAGATTTAAACCAGTTCAAAACAGGACTAAATCTGGGCTGAACCAAGTCTAAACCATGTCTGAACCTAGTCTAAATCAAGACTAAACAGGGGTAAATGAAACCATGTGTTTCTCAAACATTTTTTAAACTAAAGACTATTTTGGCATAAAGAAGAAAATTGCAGACCAAAGGACTAACACAGAACTACAGTAAAACAGTCCTAACCCTGGGACTGCTCCCATAGAAAACGTCAGAAAAGAGGAGGGACTCTGACTCATATGACATAACCAAACTTTAATTTAATACATTTTCGCTGTGTGATTTTTCATGTTTTTGTAAAACAATAGCAGCATACATTATGTTTTTCTGCGTCCTCATGATGCTAATACGTTTTGCAAAAATGTTTGTTGTTGTCGTCAAACCTAAAACCCGTCTACTCACGGCAATACTGCCACATGATTGGTCCGCCCCACCAGTGGAGTCGAGCGGATGGTTCAGCGGGAGCGGTACAAGATGGATTTTTGAGAGTCGTGTTAGAATCGCAAGGTTACACCAGTCCCTAACCAGGTCTACATTAGGATGTGTCTAAACCAGGACTGATGTTTTGTCACATCCTCAGTCACTCTAAAACTTTTCTGTGTATACGGTCCTGCTGGTTACAGGAATCTGTCCTGATTGTGGCTTTGACCTGTAGCTGATTCAGAGTTGTACTAGGGTGCTTTCAGATGGTCTTAATTAACGATACAAGCCTCTGCCCACGGTATTACCTCATCACCTTCAAACCTCTCCTTTTATAGTCACCAACATCACAACCTGCTTTCTGAAGTCAAATTTGAACCATTCCAGCAATGCAGTCAAATCAATATGCCCCGTCTGTTAAACGTTTGATGCCGTGACGTGTTTTTGGCTGAGTGGAGGTTCGCTCATTTGAGGGATCTGTCGGAACAGGTTGGAGGCTTACGAGAACAATAACAGGCAGATGACCACGAGTGCAAACACAGATTGAAAAAGACGAAAATATAATGCTTTGAAGAATTATTTTAGCAGTTATCATTTTGTAAGCTAGTGAAAGCGAGATCGTGCAGATTGATATGTGCAGTTGTACACATTTTCAGTCTTGTGTGGCTCCGTAAGGATATAAAAATAAATATAGAAAAACTTAAAAGATCTAGGAAACCTGGCGCTTTAAAAATACAAAGTGATGCGAGCTCAGATTTTGTTAGAAGTTATACCAATTTTTGATACAATTAGACACAATACAGTTAAATCCAATGGCCCATTGTCTAACTGTATGTAAAGATCATATCACAAATACTGCCATAACCAGGATATTGTAATAACTGGGATACTCAAGTGTAAGTGTAAATGTGCTCAATGTAATTCTGACTGGTTTCCCTTTTTTTTTCTCTTTTTACTACTTTATTAGTAGTATTATTGTTGTTGTTGTTATTTGTATTATTTTTATTTTATTTGTTTGTTTATTTGTTTGTTTATTTTTTATTTATTTGTTTATTCAAAGCAAACAGCCATGACAGAATTAACAATCTGCTACAATCATCTTAACAATGAATTATAAAATATTGTTAAAAGTGCTTGTTGCTACCGGCCCACTATTAGCACTGTGGCACCATCAGTCTGCACCATATCAGTGAAGATAGAGTCTGACACAGTTTTTAATATTCGAGCATTAAGAGTCCAGTGCAAGACCCACAAATAAAAAGTTGCAGAATGTATTTCCACAAGCTTTATACTAAAACAGTAACTATATTTCCTTATTTCTTTGGTCAAGATATTCAGTTCCTTCATTTAGACACAATGCCTAGACATCAAACTTAGGCGATCGCTTCTGGAACATCATCAAATCCTCCACTTATCATATAATGAGACATTTCTCCTTGAGATTCAGACCGAGGTACATTTTGACCTGTGTCAGCTTTGACTGTTCACAGGAGAAGTTAAGAGGGAGTCACTTAAAAGACTTCTGAAGCAGCGAGGAGTGAATACGCACCAAACCAATCAGTGTGCATTAGTCAAATATGTCCGAATATTGGATCATAACACAGATGGTACCAGGCCGCGCTGACTGTGAGGGCTCTAGTATCTCTCTCCTAGGTCAGAGCACCCCGACCCGACGTATCACAGCCCGAGGGTAAACAGTCAATAGAGAAACATAGATCCAGAGAGAGACAGTGATAACATACACATACTATGGGCATTAGGCGGGTATGTGGGATGGACAGCGTACACGTAATTGCGAAGGTGAGACACATTCAAATCCAGTCTCTATGGGACATTCTAAGGTTCACCTTTAATAGACCCTTTAAAATGTTGGTCATATGGAATGTGGAAAATTCCGGAATGGAGGCGACTGGAGCAAAAGTGGGTTAACTTAATAAAAAAGTAGTATTTCTGGTGGAGGATAGAATAATTCTGAGCATACAATATTGTGGTTTTTAACATTTCTGTAAGGAGCCAAAATAAACATTAAATAAACATACAGTGTAAGGTACATTCACTAATGTTTCCTATCCAGGCTCTGACATTACCTACATGTAGCAGAGTGGATGTAATTTGCCAAAACCATCTAAATTTGCAATATTTTGTGGCTGATTCTAATTTCTCCATTGAACATATATTATGGTCTTGCCTCCTGTTGCCTCCATTCTAGAATTTAGAACTTTCTGTTTACAAACTTTGAAAGGGTCTATACATTCCTGTCATTGGACAATGTGAGGAAGAGCAGAGCTAACAATCTTTTTTGTTTGTTTGTTTGTTTATTTGTTGCTGTAGTTCTCTCCCCAACATTCAAAAGGTCCATATTGTGAATAGGCCAAAGACAGCTGAATGTAAAACGACCAAGCCCTTTCTATTGTTAGGTGTGTAAGGTCAACAATGCTTTTTCCCCATTGTTTTAGCATGGAGCACAACAGTGCCCACCCCCTCAGTCAAATTCCCAAAGTTCAATGGAGGCTAATCAGCTAACTAACATTTTCAATAAAATTATAATAATACATTGAAATACATTAAAAGCTTGGTCTGTTTACAAGTTTCAGATATGTTTATTTGATTGAAAGCTGATTCGACTCTATGTCAGGGTTTTTTCTCAAGGGGCCAAAATAAAAATGGATTACTGGTCCGCAGGCCAAAAATATTTGTCCTTTAATGAGATGAAATGCACATGCTTTTATTTGCTCTATTTGAAGTTATTTAACCTTTCAACCTTCAAAAAATTGAACTGTGGACCAAGATTGTTGCCTAAACATAATGAAAACTGATTTAAAATAGATTATGTTATTAACATTTTTCACATTTTACCAATAGAGTTAAATCTGATCCTTTAATATAGCTCCTCAATCTATACATTATGTCAACTCAGTACACTGAACGGGGAATCTGGACATTCAGCCTAAAGTAATAATTGGGTTACTATCCATAAATTCTGGGACAACCTCACAGGCCAAATCCAAGGGCTTGGTAGGCCAACTTTGGCCCCCAGGCCCTAATTTGGGAACCCCTTTCAGCTTGTGCCATCCTGTAAGCAGCTTGATGAAAAGCAATTTTTGTTTATCGCAGTCATTCTTGCAAGGCTGTTTTTTGCCAGGAGATGCAAGGAAGCTTCATTCACCCTACAGCAACTTATTTAGCCACAGTTCCACTTTAAGAGTGCACCAGGCAACGATTGTTAAGCTTAATCCGATCTGAATCTGTACTTACAACGCTGCTACTATCAGATGATAATATGTTAGCGAATGTAAGCAATACTGATGTGACACTAGCGGTCTATAGGGACATCATGTTTTTTTCCAAAGTAGTCAACTGAAACGTCGGTAACTAAATCAGCTGGCCATAAACAAACTGACGTCCACTGTGTGCACACATTATATCCAGTGTTCCACAATATCACAATATTTGGAGTATAACTATATGTTTACTGTGTTGCCTGTCTCTCCGGCTGCACCTGTTCAGCCCGCAGCATTATAGCTCGGATATACATTCTCTCAACACAAAGGCAACTATATAAATAAACAAGAAACTCTGGCGCCGAGCGCGTGTCCCCCACTCCCCCCTCGCCGCGCTCAAACGTAATGAGGGGCTACCTGTGATTACAAGCAGCTGCTGTCTTCCCTGACGAACGCTAATTGCCAATAATGATTTTGGAGAGCTGTAAAAATGCTCCGGCTGACGCTCCCTCCGCCTGGTGATCGCTGTAGAGGCAGAACTCGGGCGGGGAAGGAGGAGAGGTGGATTTGGAGTAGCAGAAATTAGCGCGCTAGGCTAATCTCAGGGGGCTAACGTACAGAACCTATAGCTGCTGTCACCTGTTGGGAGCTGCATGAAAGGATGATTGAGATTAGTAAAAAAAAAAAAAAATACCTGAATCCAGTTGATTTTTTTCAATGCTCTTGAGTATCCCGGTTATGATCAGGTTTTTTTTTAAGTGTCCTGGTTATGTCTTTGTACATGTAAACACAGTATCCAGGATAAGCCCTGTTTTTGAGAAACCAGGTTACTCTACCTGGAAAACTCCCATAGTATTCGGGATACTCTGGCATGTAAACGCTGTATCCCAAATACTGGGTGGGGGAGTGACACTGGGTGAGCGGTCTAATAAGCCACAGCCATAATTAAAAGACCGTGATGCAGCTAATGAAAGCAGACTGGTGTTTGGCTGCATGTAGGACTGGAGACACAGGCCCAAAACCAGAAGAGGCACCATGAGGAAGTGAGCAGCTTAGAACGAGGTTTTTTTCCAAAAATACTCCAATCCAAACGGACGATCATGCAACCCCATATGTAACTGACTGTGTTGCATTGTGTTTCATATAAGATCAGATTCAGGTTGCAATGTTTGGTCATAATCTGTAGCTGGTTCACCACTGTTACACTTTTCACAGTCTGTTTTGGATACATTTAGGTTACCATTTTATGTTTTGTATACCCAATATTGATACAAGTGGTTTTGTGGAGCTCACACTTTGTGGCTTTTGAAGGTTTAAATAAAAACTCCAACCACTTTTTACTTCTTCTGGGATATAAAAAAAAGCCTTGACAACCTCACAGCCGAACACATCTTCTCCAATCAGATATGTTGTTAGATGGTGGTAGCAACAATGATTCTCTGGGTCATTTGTTGACAGTGCAGGAGCAGTTCCTAGAGAGTGTTTTCCCCTTTTTGTTACTTCACTTATAGGTGAATCAATTTTCAGCTCTTTTAGAGGACTATTTCTCAACATATTTCATTATTTAGGTAGAAACAACATTAGAACATGGTTAAAAATCTCCGAAAAATTGATTTTGCAGAATATAGAACCTTTAAGAAATTACATTTTTATTCCTGCAGTAGATATTTAGCTAATTCTGTGAAGTGAATCAACACTCTACTGTTTAACATAACATGGTTAGATATAAAAAAGAAAGTATTGCAATTATGTTGTGCATTTATGTGCCTAAAGCGGCTCCCTGTCTGATCCCACTCGTCCTGATAAGGCTGCTAAAGTCCACACATCAAACACACCGAGCGGTTTACAGCACATTATAAAGTGAACAAACAGTGTGTTCCCACGATCACAGTGTAGACTTCAGACCTGACACACAGGAGTGGCCATTACTCATCATGTCATCTCTGTCAACTGTATTAAGACAATGGGCAATAAATATATATATAAATAAATTTACAACACCAACCAATCCATAACCTTCACCTTATTTGATAATATATATCAGTTTATTTATTCCTTTATCTGTATATGCTCTCTGTATGGCCTCCTTTTGAATAAATGACTCTTAATGCACTCAGTCCACCTAAAATGTTTTTGAACATTATCTGTGTCATGATTATCCAACTGAACATTCGAGTAATTCCAGAAATATGCTTACTATAATATTTATCATGTAGATGTCTTTAAGTAGGCATTAAAAAGTATTTGGGGTAAAAAATAAGTCATTTTTTGTTAGGGCATAATGTATGATTTCATTTGTAATAATAATAAATTATACATATACCATATATATATATATATATAAATTTGTGTGTGTGCAAATTCTTGTATTTGCGAAGAAAACTAGAAGATAAGTAAGTACATCTTTATTAACAGTCTTACTTAGGTTTTACTTTAGTCCCTCCCCTGGCCTCTACAGACTTCACGGTCAGGCAGTCACTTTTAAGCATTTTTTAAAAATTATTATCATTATTATTATAATTAGTTTTATTACCATTTTCTTATTTTACTAAACTAACAAACAACTTCCAATTCATCTTATAAAGGGCACAGTGTCCAATAACATTTTACCGTGTTCTATTATTGCATGTTATTAGTACTTCATGAGTATCTTAGCGAGTCTAATGGTTCTTCTGATCCAAAGCATTTCATTGCATTTTTTGACCCTGTGTTGATTGTGCATGACAAATAAACTGAAACCTGAAACCTGATGAAGTCAAAAAATACTCTGCCAGCTTCTTTGGCAATAACTTTTGTGTGTTATTCTTCCAAATTGTATTTTCCGAAAGTCAGTACAGAAGTATTAACTATATTTTTGATGTTCTTGATGGCATTATGTTATCTGTGAGACTGACCATGGCCTGGTGGGGACTATGAGAACCTACCACTCTGTAGACACTATCTTATCTGCTCCCTTCAATAGTTTACCTGTTTATTGTAGCGGGCTTATTGCTCCGTAATTACTATACGACTGTGTGCCATCGTAGCGGGAGAGGCTCATATCCTCCATGAGGCGCACGCAGGTTTTATGTGGCTTTTCAAATGCGCTCCACAATATTAGTCTGAGCTTTGGGGAGACAATAAACCAAAATGAATGTATGAGTTCTGCTGAGGTGCATATGAGCTGCAGACGGGGCCTCCATTTTGATTTTTGCTGCCATAAAGACAACCTGAAAACTTCATAATCATATCCATGTAAAAAAAAAAAACAAAAAACATATTTTTAATCAATTAAAATTCCATATTCATTGACAATATTTTATCTCTGCTAAAAGAAAAATAATCAGATTAGGTGCATGTTTGCTTTTAAGGCCCTCTTTCCCCCACATGGGAAAATGGACAATCCTCTCTCCATATTGAACTGTATACATACTTACTGGTGCATAGCCCAGTCACTATGGCCTTTAGGCGGAGACATATTTTTTTTGCTATAGAAGAGAAATGCTAGATGTGAACATGTTAGTGGAGGTTAGTATCCCTAGAGGGGGTAATTGTGTACCTGCACTTTCAAATCTACTTTTAAAATGTTCTAGAAGCTTGCATTGTGTTTAATTTATTCACTTTTCATCTGTATTAGCCAAGATGGAATTTCTTTGTCTTATATTGGGTATTGGGCAAATTGAATATATTATTATTATATTTGCGCTATTTTTTATTTTTATTAAGAAGATATTCATTAGTCACATCACAAGTCATTCTTCAAATTATTAATTTAGTAAATCAGCATTTTTTGCAAGGCCCAGTGATAAAGACTATCCATCTCAGTGGTGACCCCAAACTTTTTTCACTGAGGCCTCATTCACTCTGCATGCACTACGTGTGCAGAGCGGTTTCCATACAGTCTTCCTCCGGATTGTCATTCACACCGAGTGTGGTCTGTGTGCTGTCACAGGCAAATCACCTGTGTCTGTATGTGAAGCCTGTGTGTGTATGTGAAGCCTGGTGTGTGTGTGTGTGTGTGTGTGTGTGTATGTGAAGCCTGTGTGTATATGTGAAGCCTCTGTGTGTATGTGCATGTGGCATTTGAAAAATACCCGCTCGTTGCCTATCTGTATGTTGGTCAGTGTGAATTAGGCATAGGCATTTATGCTTTAACCTCAGCAGCAGACCATCTCACTCTCCTCCATCACCACCTCAACAGCAGAACCATCTTGCTCTCCTCCATCACCACCACAGCAGTAGAACCATCTCACTCTCCTCCATCACCACCTCAACATCAGAACCATCTCACTTTATTCCATCACCACTTCATCAGCAGAACCATTGCATGCAGTTTTACTTTGTAAAAAAAATAAAATAAATAAACAATAATGATTTTTATAGTGGAGACCAGTACAATTTTAGGTACAAGGGAGGTAAAGCCAACAGATAACACTTGCTTATTCCAGAAACTAGAATATAGGGCACCAGAGACAAATCTGAGCGTTTTTACCATTTTTTTTAATTTGCTGTTTTAGCTAGTCGTTGAGTTGTCTAACACACATTAAACAATTTTGTAGATACCCCCAAAATATAACCCCTTTTAATAAAGCAGGTGGTGTAGTTTAAGTTGTGGAGGTGACTGAGTGACTTTGGTTGTTCTTGACTGTTCCTGTCAGTTCCTAGTGTACCATATGCATGTGCGTCTGGACCAACATATGTCCACTCTTTCCTTTAACGTTTATAATGAGACCTGTCCATACAGAGTCACACAGAGGACGGACACTATACAACTATCAAACACTTGCTAATCTACCTCTTGATCCTGCCCATTTAGGACCAAAAGAGATTGGGTTATTAAAGTTGCAGTACCTGTTTTGAATGGTGCGATCCCCATTCCCCTCCTCTCCTTTCCAAACCTCGATCACGGTCTCACGCAAACCAAGATGTATCAGAATAGCGTGCAGTTTTGATATAAATCTGATTACAAAATTACAAAAGAAATGTCTATGCCTTGGCTGATCCACAAAGCCCAGGTATCGGGATCGGAATTGGGACTGAAAAAGCCAGATCGGTGCATCTCTTACCAGTACAAAGCAATGGTAAACAAGACCAACATACAGAACCAAAAGACTTCTGAGTACTATGAGATATAACCTGCATATTACCAGTTATCCTAATTATATTTTTCTTTTAAGAACTAAATGTTTATATTGGATTGGGCACCTGCTGTATTTAAATGTGCCTTGTGCTGCTGTACATGGAGCATATGGCAGTGCATAATTACATGTGAATAAGACCCAGTAGTTCATTAATAAGGAAATGACCCGTCTTAACGACACACTCCAGAACCTTCAAAGTCAAGTGACTGGTCTTTGGAATAGTACATCACTTTTATACACCACTTACATGTTATGACAACATATACCAGTCCTGCAAAGACACTTTAGGTCAATGTAATATTTGAAACATTCATCTGAAAAGTGAAATAGAATTAAATCTCTGGGTGTGTTTGTTGAGAGTGCAGGAGCAGGCAAGAGGGGAGTGGTTTGCCCCTATTTATGACATCACTTCTAGGTGAATTCATTGGTCATTCAGTTTTCAGCTCTTTGAGAGGACTTTAGCTCAACATAATGAATTACTCAAACATGGCCA
>JAVQKC010055127.1:0-46498 GCA_036025475.1 Philypnodon macrostomus
CTGATCCGGCAATTCGTTTTTGAGTTATCGCGTTCACAGCTAGGATCTGCGGACGCGGACGAACACCGACGTGATTCCATAATATCGGCGACACGCTGTTTTCGCCGATATAATTAGGATCTCAGGGGAAAACACTAAAACTTAAGCCCAACTTTCTGTAAGACTTTGTGTTAGAAACATTAATCCAGAGACTGTGATTGTAACTGCCCTGTCTCTGAAATTCATTACCCCCAAATAATGGCCTCCTAAAAGCCTTAATTAGCGCCTTTTATTCCCTCCATGTGGGGCAGTAATGTGGCCAGGTTCTCCTCTGAGTGGCCTAAATACATAATGGCACATTTTAACAGGGTAGTCGTTTGATAGTAGTTTTTGATAAGATTTCAGGCCACGAGGAGTAATTATGCGCATTATAAAAATGTTTTACCGTGTCTAGGATCAGAGTAAATTGTGTTGATGAGGCTAGCCTTCATCCTCACTGAGACACTGACAGTGGAGAGTGCTTTAGATGCCGATGATCCCGGCTTTTGAAACTTGTCTCACAATGTTGACAAAACACTGTCACTCCACTTAGGCTCAAAGAAGAGGCACGGTCCCAGGATCTCAGGATTTCAGTCCCTTTGAGCTGCTTGTTTGGGGTTCTCAGAGGGTTTATAATTTACTAGGCACAGAAATGTAAGGCATCCAGGTTCTTTCAGTTGTAAATCAGCTTTTAAAATGTGGACAAAACAGCATCATTCATTGTGTCTTTTTGACTAAAGCTTTGTTTTTATGCATCAATTAGTCTTCTGGGTCTATAATCTAAATACAGTAAATACTGTTTACGTAAAGATGGCATAGGCCGTGTAAATTGTATTGTCATTCTCATCATGTACATGTACATGTACATGTTAGTGACAACACAATTTTAAACCCAGCCCGAGTGTGACAACTTGGCAGACTCTGTTCACTACATCACAAATAGCTGCTTAGTTCAGGGGTGTCCAAACTATGGCTCTGGAGCTAAATACGACCCACGGAGCAATTTTTGGACCCAAATGGGCTTTCAACTGCATGTGACGCCACATAATCCAACTGAAAATAATGTATTTGTTAAAAGATAATGCAAAAACAATCTACAGGTGAACATAGTACCAGACTCAGGTTTTACTTTTATTACAACACGATAAAATTGCATAAAACCTGCCTGACTTATACTTTTCAGAAACATAAACCACTGGTAAATTGTTATATTTCCAGATAACAAAAATAGACTTCCCACTGGAGCCATGGAGGATTTGTCTTTAGAAGCTTTAAACTCAGCAACACCCATGAGAGTAGCACACCATCACAAAGCTTTTGGCCCATTCACTCTCACACTACAAACTACTCCTTCTCTGTACGTCACATTGAGCACTTGGTTCGCATTACATCACGAGTCCGGCAGCCTGTAAATCCCACCAATGAAACAAGAGTCGAGCCAATCTCCGCAGGCAAACACAGACACCTTTGGGACATGGTATGCATGGTCAGCTCCTATACCAATGTGGTAGTAACACTATCACCCAAGTATTAATACTAATCTGCAGACTCTCCACAAAACCCCCCAGTGAGTCGCTAGTGAGTCTGAGCAGAAATTAGCATTGCGAATGAGGAAGTGGTGTCCTTTGGATAATCACAAATGTTAATGTATCCTGTACTGTCCTTTTGTAGATGAAAGGAGAGAGACGTGTGTGTGAGGATTAATTAGTCAAATGATCTTCACAGGCTTTTTAGGAAGTTTTTCAGGATTTTCTAAATGTAACATTGACTTTATAAGCTGAAGTCTAACATGAGTATTTCAGGGAGACTGAGGAAAATCTACCTCAACAACCTCAGACCTGGTTTATACCTAGATTAGTCCTGTTGCCTGGTTTGGTCCAGGTTTAGTCCTGTGAACATCTGGTTTATTTTGTCCAGTTTAATACTGGCTTAGTCCTGGTTTAGACTGGGTTTGGGCCTGATTTATTCCTGACCTCAATTGTGCACACAGCTCTGATAACTAGAAGTATGAGTCACAAGTTCAAGTATGTGCAGAAAATCTATCCTTGTTGACACAAATTCTCATATTTTGGCTATAGGAATGGAAAGGTATTCGCTGATAGAGATGCCAAAACAGACAATGTTGTATAAATGGAGGAGAGTGTGCAGACAGAAATAAGGTCATGCACAGCTCATTTTTGGATTTTCAGATACAGGTGAGATGCTGTTAAAAGAACAACAGAAGACGACCCTGGATTTTAAATCAGCATTGGAAAACCATTGTATTTAAACATGTAGCAGGTTCAACACTTGGGTACAGCCTGAATGTTACTTTTAATTTCCTGTATAATTTCACATTGACTTTGACTCATTTCATTGCAATAGCTCCGGGCAGGTCTTGGTGTTAATTTGGCCTCAATCTTGTTCAAAAGTGTAGCTTTTGCTTTAAGCACTTCGGCGAAATCTGAGTGCCTGGCTGTTTTTATGATCTATTTATACCAGCTCAAACTTGACCCCAAAAAATAGTGTTGCAGTTGGCCATTTTAGAAGAGCAAAAGAGTGAGGACTTGGGAATAAGTGGGTTGCTCAAAGGCAGTCCTAGGGCACGTCAATCAGACCCAAAACCTCTTATGCCTTTAAAACTAGGTTGGTGACCTGTTTTAAGCTGCCAGCCTTTGCCTTACCTTACACAGACGCTCCCTGAAATAATTTGTGAATGGACGACAAATCACATTAATCTTCTCATCAAATAAAGTGTCTGCAGCTTTGTCAGTAGCTTTGATGAAATTGCATTGGTGTTTCATAATAATGTTGACTACTTAATATAGAGCAGGATAACATCAGTGTCTATGATCTAAACGACTGGCTGTAAATCCGGGCTGATTATGTGCAGTGAGCCAAAGCTAGCATAACCCTGTGACATTTTATATGCTTTCTTTCTACTATGTTTATAATGTAATCATTTCCTCATAACATACAATACCTGAAGTTGTATATTCTTTCATCAAGTATGCCTTTATGAAACACTGATCTTCTTATGAGCTGAAAACACTTCCTCACAGCTACTTTTTTCTTTTCTTTTCTTAAAGGGGCCTGAACCTTATTTGAACTATTTCAGCAGAGATAAAGCAACATTTATAGATAAAAAAATAACATAATCTAGAGGTGAACAATGTTAGACATAATAGTAACATTCAGATACAATACAACTCTGGATTTGAGTTTTGGATTAGGTCTTGAAGCTATACTCCAGTGTAGAAGTGTAGAATTTGATACAGGTATATATATATATATATATATATATATATCATATAATGACAGCGTATGTGTTAAACATATCCAGCATGGCCTTAGTGGGAATTTAGAGGACAGCATGCTATAGTATTTCCCTTTGTAGTGGGCGGCATAGTGTTCTGCTTTCAACTCAATTGACCTTGTGTGTCTTTTAAGTACCTCTGTAAGCTGGATAAGATATGATGTGCTGTCTGTGAGGTCCAGTGGCTCTCAGCTTCTCAGCTTGAGGCCTCAATTGTATTACTTTTGTTAGAACGTGAAAGAAATCAAAATGAATTTCTAATTCTTAACATGTTGCCAACCAGAAGGTTTTATAATATCAGTGAAACAACGATATTATCCACGCCCACGTCAGCAGATCCTACGTGTGAACACAATAACTCAAAAACAAATTTCCGGATCAGTTTCTACTTTTACACACAGGTACATGTGGACTGGATTGGTTTTGGTACTTCTACAGTGAATATTAATTAAGTCATTAATTAATTAGTGCCTAACTGTGAACGCAATAACTAAAAACTTCTTTGCCGGATCTTTTTCAACTTCTCTGGACAGTTACATATCATGAAGACGCTGAATATTTAACCATACTCTGCAACCCCAGAACAAAGACACATCCATCAGTTGAGAATATTATGGTATCTCACACATGAATTAATAATACAAAATTATTTAGTAATGTTGTCATTTGGAAGAGAGTTTGCCAAAAGCATGTAACTAATTAAAAAAGAAAGTCTATTATTGTAATTCAGAGTCAAGGCTGCTGCAATGAGCTCAGATTCAAAGTGACTTGTTGGTTATAAATATTACAACATTACAAGGCTGAGGAGAGAAGTACAAGAACTTTTGGACACCCAATGGTTTCTACTTGTCTCTGGGACACAAGATTAAAAAAAAAAATTATGTTCATATTTTGTATAAATGCAAATCAACATCCATTCATCCATTCATTTTCTTTCACCATTCTATCACCGCAACTAGGGACCATCAGTAACTCTTACCTCTAGTCTAGTCACCATCTCCCGGATGTCCTCCCCACAGTTGTCGTGGGCCGACAGCATGACACACTCTCCTCTTTCGTAGAAGATCTTGATGCTCATAATCCCTGAGGTCCACCCGATCACGTCCCGACACGAGCAGTTGAAGATTACATTTTTAGACTCCTCTTCTATCAGGACAATAAACTCATTCGATATGCCCAGTAAACAGTCAACATCCATGGACTGCCCAAAGTCCCGTGCCCGGACACTCCACGTTATGGCCCCTACGCTAAAGACATGTGCGTCCTTTCTAGGCTTCACTTTCTCCTTCTTTTTAGCTCCTAATGTTATGAAGCTAAATTTCACAGCGGAGTCAATAGTGGTGGCACTCACAAAGTTTTCAGCCAGGTCTTTTAGGTATTCCTGCCGCGTTCTGGTGGCCATAGCCCTGAACTTTTCTGACTTGTGGGCCGCGTTTTCGCCGTTGATGACCTTGGCCAGAAGGAAGTCCCTGAAAACAGCTGACTTGGGGAAAGTGACAAGTTTGGGGATGGGAGGGCCAAACGGAGGAACGTCTTTAGATCTGGAGACAGCAACGCTAGAAAGAAAACAGGTAGATCGATAAATCAAGAGAAGCACTTTGTTGATGTGAGAAAAGAGAGACCATAAAATGAAGTGAAGTATTGAACCGCATGTTAAGTGAGTGTCTTTGAAGTTTGAAGCTGTACGTCTCCCAAGGAAATGGGAATTCAACTTTGTAACCCTATTTTCTGTACAATAAAAGCCTATTTAGAGGCTCTCAACATTTCAGCTCAAGTAGCACTAAACCAGGTCTGAACCAGGACTAAACAAGGCCTAAACCAAGGACTGAACCAGGTCTAAACCAGGCCTAAACAAGGTCTAAACCAAGGACTGAACCAGGTCTGAACCAGGACTAGACCTGAACCAGGTCTAAACCAAGGACTGAACCATTTCGAATCCATGACTAAGCTGGGTCTAAACAAGGACCTAGGACCTACACTATAGGTCTAACCAATGTCTAAACCAGGGACTGAATTAGGAACTAAACCACTGTAACTGCTATCATTATTTCTTCTTACATTGTCTGTCTTTTGAGTACCACTAGAAAGACAGGAAGTAGAAGTCCCTGTGCCACAGTTTGAGAACCAATGCTCTACACAATACAAACTATATTTTTAACAAGAGTCATTTTGACTTTATAACTACCACAGAAGAGCAGCTTAAATCATCCTTATACGGTTTCTGTAAAGATAATAATCACTAAGCAGATCAAAGTAGACCTGGAGCTGCAGTTACTGTGAAGGTAAGAAACCACAGTTAGCACCCAGCAGGCTATTATTTTTATTCTTTCAAATTAGGTGCTCTTAAAAATTCACATGGTGCTATTTGTCATGAAAACATTTGAACAAAAACACATCAAAGATAAATACTTTCATTTGTCTCCCATGGTTCTGCTCTAATATCTGGAGGCCTGATCTGAAACTATTAGCGTGCTTCCTTATTTTTAATAGTAGTCTTTTTAATAATATTTACCTGTAGCAGACATTCTCTGTGCAGGGGTTGTGGACCTTGACGATAACAAACACATGTTGAAAATGGGATCGGATGTTCTTGGGAGTGAAAGGAAGGGCCCCGGGCTCCTGAAACACGATGGTGACGATGTCATTCCCGATGTGCCTTTTTCTTAATAACTGTGAAAAGGGACAGATTGAAACAGTAAGGTACAACATTTGCAAAAAGTAAACAGTGTAATGTTGTTAGAATAGAGGTGTTAAAGTAAAATGTTACAGATGAACACACAATATACACTCACTGGCCACTTAATTAGATAGACCTCGTATATGATAAAGTGGCACCTGGTATGGTCTACTCCTGCTGTAGTCCACCTGCTTCATGTTCTGTCTTTGGTCTTTAACATGTGGTTAATTGGGTGAATTATATTTTCTCTGACCACTGGCATGAACAAGATATTTTCACCCATAGAACTGCCACTCACTGGATTTTGTAAGCCAGATCTTTCTGATAAGGTGGCCAGTGAGTATAATTCAATATCAGGTTATAATTTTGAAATACCACAATAATCTTGCATTGAAAATATAATAATATAATATAGGCTTGCACTATTTGAATCCATCTTTTGGCTTTGTAGACATGGCTATATATGCTTTTCTGTAACAACATGAGATTCAATTGTTGATCCTGCATTAAATGTGATATATTGTGCAATCCTGATGCCAAAGATAAAAGAGAGAGCTATTTATTTTCACATTGCCTTGTGCGATCACCCCAATTCACAGCATGTATTGTTGTATTGTGCAGTTAGTTAACCCCGTTCCCTGCTCACTATGTAGTTGTCAGCGAGGATCAAGACGAGCGCCAAACAAGCCGGATTAGGAGGCTCAGAGGTGAATTGGAAAGGCTGAAGGGATGAGAGGCTATGGGAAGATTACCACCCTGGATTAAATTACACTACCCCACTATCCGACTGACATACAATAGAGGGAGGAGCAAGAACAAACAAATCTGTTTCGAAACATGTTTTTAGATTCACAAAACACAACCCTTCTGCTTCTGTAGACAATCTGCTTCATGTTTTTTACTTTGTGCGTTCTCAATGTACCTGAGCTTATGTCCTTCTATTATCTCAAACAAGTCTCTGACCTCTGGCATCAACAACACATTTTTGCTCACAGAACTGCCAGTGGATCTGTTTTTATTTAATACTCAGAATGGTCCACCCAGAACCAAACTGTGAATACCTTTCTTCTTCATTCTGATGATTGGTTTGCACTTGAACATACTACTATATCCATTGGCTTAAGGCAATGTGTCTGATTAGCTCTTACATCACACAAACAGGTAACTACGTCTACCTTATAAGGTTACCAGTGAGTTCAATATTACCCAATTTGATGCTAAAAATGTTGACCCTCTGCAGCAGCATTGGGCTGCTTCTCACCAGTCTACCATTACGTCCACTTAATTCCACTTGTTAGTGCAGATAGACACAATAGTCCATCTAATGCCAACTTAGGTCCAGCCCCCGGGGGAAGCATTGATTAAAATGCTTCGGAGGGGTACAGTTACTATGGCAATGCTCATAAACTCAGGCTCTCTGCTGATAGGTCATTACTGTGGCAAGACTGGGGAGGATTGGCAGGAGTCTGGCTTGAATTTATTGATATCCGAAAAAAGGGAGCTACTCAAGAACACATTAACACCATTAGACAAAGGCTGTGCCATCAATGAGGAGCTCTAGTGGTGTTCTGGGAATTTCAATCTAAAGTGGTAAACACTCTCCCACACTGTATACCGGTGTCTGGTTTAAACTGGTTTTGATTCCTAGTTTAGACGTGGTTTACTCCTGGTTCTGCCCTGGTATAGACCTGGTTTGATCTGGTTTTGACCACAGGGTTTAGGCCTGGTTTAGACACATTAGCACACATTAGCTTTACCATTAATGTAGAGCTCTAGTGGCCTTCTGGGATTTGCATCTAAAGTGGCAAACACTCTCACACACCGCAGTGATGAATAGTTTCCTGGCCTTCCTGAAAAATGTACATCTCTGAAGTCTCCTGTTACAGACCAGTAGTGGAGATAATTGCCACTTTACTAGATGGGCCTTCACTAAAAGACCCAGATTTATTGTGTATTCTCAATTTCACTGAGAATAAGATCCACTATAATGTCTTTTCTATGAAGAGGAGCAGAAATTGAGCTGACCTAATGTGCATTGTTTGAAAATGTTGGAAAACTACTTTAGTCTTGTGCACGGGCTGACTAATATCTGATTGATGTGTTAGGATTGAAGAGGTAATGCTTAAAAAGTGGTATCATGTACTAGTGTTGCAGAAGACCAATTCTGATGATAGTATAATATAGCCCAAACACAATAATAAAAAATAGTATATGACAGCTGCCTTAAGTTTCTTGGTGAATTTGAAAATGCTTGGTCACAATCTCAAGATTCTTTCTCAAAAATACTGTTTTTACAGAAGCAGAAGCAGCTATTGTGATCAGCTAGTGGGCAGAAATGAGATGAATAGTACTGACCTGCTGCCTGTTGTTGGGTGTGTATGGTAACATGGTGGACACATGAAACATCAGCTCATAGTCCTTATAAGTGGTGTACAGAGAGTGGGTCCCGGTGGAGTCAGCTGTAACACAAGACAGGGCAGTGAACACGTTAGGCTATACAATAAATGATCTTAGTTTCTGATAAGCTGATGTGATGAAATCTATTATTAACCTGGTCAGACAAACCCATTAACTTTCTACATCGCCTGAGTCATTCTGACTAATCAAAACTTATACCGGTACTTATACTAACATGCACACTCCAAAAGGTTTAATATAATCACTGCCCTTTTTATTAGGTAGACCTTATTACTGATAAAGTGGCTGGTCTAGCTACAGTTTTCTGTTCATTGTAATGCTTGGTTTAAAATCCATCAGGTTTGTGTAGAGCGTATGCAGAAGACTGACTTCAGTGGCTTGGTGTGAAAGTCTGTAGCCCACAAGCAGGTGAAAAGGTCTGTCTAATAAAGTAGCCAGTGAGTGTATTTTCTGTATACGCTGGTACGGTCTGTATTCTCATGTCAGTGATTCATCCATTATGTCAGCCTTTTGCTAATCCATTTTAAATTGACAGGGACCAGACTAATTCCTGGTATAGAATAGAAAGAAAATAGGTTGTCTGGCCCGGCTAAAGCAGGAATGAGATTAAAGGTAATCTGACACAGAACAGGATGTGATGTTTGGTTCATGTCATGTGTTGTTTTATCTTACTCTTATTATCCAGCTGCGCTCTGTATTTGGTGAAGCCTTTGAGCCGCACCCTCTGTCCGAGCAGGTCCAAAAACTCCTCCAGGGCCGCTCCCCCGCTCTCGTTGTTGTACATCTCCTCCTCTGTGCTCTGTCCAGCCTTACAGTAGAGTACTCCCACTTTGTGCTGGAAACTTAGCTGGAAACCAAGAAGAACACAAGCCATCCAAGTGTCATTTATGTTTTTTCATCTGGCTACCTGGCTAATATGCAGCTCCCTAAGCAACATACTGTGATCCATTAGTATACTGCCTTTCGATCAGAACCAGCATAACCCTTTACAGCAGTTTAAGTTAGTCTCTTGGACGACACACGCCTTCACTCCAACCACTGCAGACCAGGAACACCCCACAAGAGTCGGTTACGGATATACACTCAAATCAACCAGGGGACTTTTGCTTTCCATCACATCACATCTAGTTAACACTGAGGCCTTCTATGGGAGATGCTTGAAATCTCTTTTGTAAAGCCTATAGGCTCTTAGGAGCGGCTCTGAGCGGAGCATAAATCAACCTGGGCTAATAACAGCTTCTTAAAAAGCAGCTGTGGAGCGACCAAGGAGTGAATTACAAATGCTCAGGCTTAGGGAGGAAAAGTCTGCCACAGAAAGCATTTGAATCCATTTCCAAAAAGGACTCCCCTAAGCAAAGGCTTTCATTGTGGTCCGACAGTGGCTGAGAAACTATTAACAAGCTTTATAGCATCCCACAAATAATGCTGGCCCTTTGGTGATTTTCCCCCTGTGAATACAAACATGTCTTATATTGGAAAGTAAAATATTTGTTGACAATACAAATTGAAGCAGAAGAGCTGGGCAATTAATCAAACAATACGTAATTGACATCATTTGGCCTGTGACAATTACAATCAGCATGGGATAACATCCTTCATTGGAAAAATGTACTGTTTGGACTGCACAATTATGAATCTCCCATTAGTGCAGAATAAACAAACACAATATTCATACAAAACTGAAATTATTTTTGTGAGGTAATCCTATTTTGCTGGGTACCTGTTGGAACCATAAAATCAAATGTGGTACCACCAAACGTAAATGTATGAACTAATTTGCCATTATTTTGTATTTTGTAGTAATGCACACATATGACAGCTTGACATACAAAATGGAGATAGAGGGCTAAATGTTCCTTTTTCTTGTAAGGACTGAGTAAAAGCCATCTCCAACATGAATCATTCACATCTAACGACCGCATATGATTGGCTAAGAAGATAGGCTTTTGAGACGCCTGTTTTGTCTAGGTGAGTTCTAAGTTTTAATTTTACCCCTGGGTCAACAGACGGGCTAAAGAGCTTCTTACAACGTTAACTCCAACATACAGGCCTAATCTAGTGAAATAAATTGCCATTGTCTTTCAGGGCTCTTGCAGGTTATCCCTCTGTGATGTGCTCCTGACACTGTTGTCATGGTAACTTCCTCCATCATGAGGCAGCCCCGGCTAAGCCCCGATGTGATGGAAAGCTATTATACCATCGAGCCCTTTGGAAATGGCATGATGTGTTGTGGATGCAATGGCCTTCTATTTTTTAGCCTAAATTATATGGGCTCACTTAACCCTGGGCCACCTCTTTAACAGACTGGCTGACAGCAAGAACAATATCATTGCCCTTTGGCTGTAGAATTTGTCACGGTCTCAAAAGTGCATATATAACAAAGACGAGTGGGGTTCCTCAGGTGTAGCTCATGGCGGGGTATGACAGCCACAGTGCCCTGTGTCTGTCTACACAATGTGGCATAAAATATTATTACGGTATATGCCACAGGATTGAATTTGCCTGTAGACTAAAGAGGCTATTACTGTCAAGCCAATTACCAAAATGAAAACTCTATTCCACAAAAAGCAAGTTATGATGATAATTAATGCTTTTTATTTTCAGGCTTTCACTACAAAGTCTACAATGAGCTAAATGCATCAATGTAGGCCTCCACAAAAGCCTTACATAGCAAAAATTGTCAACTTTAGACTCTATATTAGTGCATTTCCCCATTTGTGACAAGCAGTTAAGCCGTGGCTGTCTACTATCTTTTAGTTACTATGGGGGTACAGTAGAAACTGGTGCTTTGTCAGTGAATAATGCAGTATGAGCTCTCCAATATTTTTTAATGCACTGCATATACCTTGAGTTGAGATGCTAAAGTGGCTCTAGAGCCTCTCTACCAATAAATTATGAACGTGTTTGCTCCATACCAGAAATACATTAGAAATCCAAATCTATATCTAGAATGTGTGCTACCTGAGAGAAAGAAGTGACTAAATTAGAAATAGGACAGAGTTTCTCTCCGGAGAGCTGCACCTGAGGGATACAGCATTGTCCTAGTGCAGAATACAACATCACTGTGACATCTGTCGACTCTGCAGCACACAGCCACAAAGTTTGACCTCCACCAGCACAGCCTCTAAAGTAGTGTAATATTTCAAACTTTTCCTGATTGTAATAAAAAACAGAGCAGAAAACTATTGACATTATGGTAATATTGTGGTGCTGGCAAATATCATTTAGATTTGGATGTTGCAACTAAATGGTTTTGCAGAGATGTTTTTGGTTTTCCATTTTCCAGAAATGTACTTTGTCTGTAGTGGTTATGTTATACCACATAAGTATAAATACACATTTCTTTATTTTTTATGATTTTGTCCTATTTCAGTCCTAAATTTAAACCTGGTCAAGTCTTTCGAGCATGTCTATTGAGAACTTTTACTGTTTTCTGGTTCCTCTTAAGCTATTCAATCCATTAATCAAATTGTTATTGTCATATTCAATATAATTATCTAATCTAACATGTTTCTCTTGTAACGCCTGTATAGTGAAATTTGTTACAGCAGATTGTAAGGTTATCTGCATATTCATAATGTTTCAAATGCCCCTCAAAACCTTCCTAAAAAGCACAGTCAAATTGAAAGAAAAAGGTCGTTTGTTTTGCATCATTACAAAAGACAGATTACTCGCCTCTTCCTGACCTCGCTTCAGTGAAATACTATTAAGTATAATTAGAGTTTTCTAAAAAGGCACCTGCAGGACAGACTAACTCTTATCTTGTTCCCATCCCTTTTATATTATCAAGAGTGAAAATGAAAGCACTTCGTGACATTTTCATCTTTCTCTAAAATTGAATTATGTGTTAAAACATCAAGCAAGACCCACTTTTTGTATTATATTCTTTATGTGTCATTTGCAGCTTCTATCCATCTAAAAAAAATCAGGTTTCAAAATCTAGTGCGGCCTAATGCATTTCCCAGTCCATCTGCAAACACTGATGTACAAGGTGATTTAAAACACTTTCACATATGCGCCTGTTCTCTCCTTACAGCCCCACAGCACTGCTTTCAAAGATATTATTTCAAGAAAGACAGAGAGGGATTTTCTAAAAGGCGCAGGGAAAATTTTACCTACTGGGCAAAAGCTTCAGAGCAAAATAGCACACTCTCAGAAAAGACAAAAACATGGGGCTACATCTCCTCTGCCCCCCTCTATAGATGAAAGCATCAATATTTGTTGGGAGAGACATGAATACTTAAGAACACAGCCAGGCTTCTTTGTCTTGGCCATGTCCGTCAGAGGTAGAAAAGAAGGTGGTAATGGTCCAGCTTGATTACCAAATAATAAAGTGGTTCTCAGACTGTGGCTTGGCTACAATTGGTGGCACATAGGATCTTTGTAGTGGAAGTTTTTTGTGTTGATTTGATTTCATTTTGAAGCTGTTTTGTTTGTTGTTTTTAGTTGAGGGGCTGAATGTCATGTGACTACTTATTATATCAGCCAAAACGCATATGGGGCGTTTCGCCAATATACACCTTGTTGCCGGGGACGACAGCGTGGGCCTACAAGTTTAGCCCTGGTTTATTCTGATCCTTTCGTCCTTATTAAGTGATGCATTTTTGCCTAGTTTATTGACCATTTTCAACATAAATAATCAAAACAACATGGGAGTGAAATACTCAAAATGTAAAACTGCCCACAGCTCTATAAGGATGGAGAAAAAAAAGGAGTAGCACTTGGAAGAGCTTTAAGACCCATTTAGTCAGGGCTCTCCTCCATTCAGAGAGGGTTCTTATTACTTTGTTCATTCTTTCTTCCTTTTGAACAATGTCTGTCTTATATCCACACAGATCTGCAGACGGCCTCTCACGACAAAGGCATGAAGCTGTGCAGCAGGTGGACTACTCCTATATATGAGATATCAGGTTGTGATTTAGCACATAGGCAACCGCCTAAATATGAACAGATTTTTCCTTTCACTTCTTAACCTGCTTATTATTATGAAGCTGAAGCGTATATTATATCTACTCCTTAACTTCTCAACTGAATATCATTCTCATCCAATCACCATCCACTTTCTCAAATGCTCAGCCAATCACTTCTCAGCTGCAGCCCTAATGTCAACATTCAATTATTTGTGGCCAAAATCGTCGTTGATAATAGTGTGTTATCTAGATTAAATTTTCACACTGTTCAGAAAATTGTCGTGACACATTGGCAAAGACCGCATTACAAACGTCCTCAGAGAACAAATGTAGATCCATCCTAGATTGACATCCTAAGCAACTTTAAACTCAGTGAAGCTAAACAGTCAAATGGGGCTTATTACAGTGGCATTTCGTTGTTGTAAAAGGACATACCAAGGTAAAGTAAAATGATCTGAAAATCAGACAAACACATTGAAATTGATTGAAGACATAAGGTACCTCCATGTTACCATATTATAATAGTCATTCTCTCCAACCTAACGAATATAATTATTTTAATAAGAAGCCACTTCTGATAGTAAAACAAGCACTCTCCGATCCCCCCCACACTCCATTCAATCTTGCATTTTCATTAGACATGAAATTAAAGGCCGTAAGATCAGCCAGTGAATCCATCTCTGACACTAGTGAATATAGGGAGCCCACATCACTAATGGCTATTTTTATCAAATGAGATAATGTAATATGACAGCGCCTGCCAGCCGACCTGAATATGAAATCCCAGGCTCTCAGGTGGAAGAGGTGACTTTGTGTTATATGAGCTCAGATAATAGTCAATACAACATAGAGATTAATATTGATTCAATATAAGTCTATTTGTTAAGGGCTGCTTCTGTATAACCCTGGAGACAGTCCTCATCTGGGCAGCCCTCAAATAGAGCAAGGGCCGCTGGTATTTCAAGTTAATGCTATGGTATATGATAAACAAGTGCCAGCGATATCCTAATAAAAGATACATACTTATGTGCAGCCAATGTTCATATTATAAGGTCTCTGCCAGTGAACATTTTAAAATGAAAAATATTATTAACCTCACAAACACAAGATGAACTTACACCCTGTTCGTCCAGTTTGAGGAGCTGCTCCGGGACCTTGGGAGAGTTGATGGCCAGTTTCAGACACTGGATGTTGAGTTCAGGGATGACATATTCAAGGACCTCTTTGAGTGGCAGGCCACGGGCCGTCCCATGTCTGGCAGTGGATGGGATAGCATCCTCCAGAATAGCCCCTCGCAGTGTGGTCAGCTAATGGGAAACAGATCACAATTATTCATTCAGTCAGTCTGCCATGAGTGTTTGTGTTTGTAATCACATTCATTTGAATACCACAGTATTCTGTACACTGTAGCTGTTTCCTCTTTTAATGTTTTAAGTCATACCACATTATTCACGACAAAAACTCAATTATGTCTCTATGGACACGCCTTTACAACTCACATTGTAAATAATTAATACAGTGAGCAGCTCAACTGGAACTATGATGTTAAGTGGTTTTGGTGTAACACAAAGTGCCAATGATGACCCAGAAAGCTTCACAACACAACTTTGTAAAACAGTTGTTTACTACAGTGCAGACACATTTGAGCCAATAAATTCTGTTACTATCCACTTAGGCACAGGATATGGATGTCAGGGTTCACTGTCTGACAGAGGTGTTCAGAAAAGCAGATTATTTAACTCTGAGTGAGGATAGAGTGTCCCAGTACAACATTAGCATAGAGCTGTAGGGTGAATGAGAGGAGCACATGCACATAGACACTGAAGTGGATTGGGAGTTACCACATTTACTCTGCGCTGATGTGACCCAGATACATTGTCTCATTGAGGAAGTATTTCTAAACCAGGTCTGGCACTGGCTACTATCACTGACATGTCTTTGCCTGTCACAGCTGGTCTACCTGAATTATTCAGAGAATGAGACCACCATCATACGACAAGAAGGGCTTTGGTACCAAAGAGACTGGGGCCATCATGTTGTGTTCATGTGAGGGTGAACCTATGTCTCTGACAATGTTTTAGATTGAGCATAACCCAGTGTTTGTGTGGATGATGAAGTCAGTCAGACATTCACTGGGAGCATTAGAAGTATGAGCAGAGATAGACTCCTGTTGTTTCCAATGGGACTAAAGCTGCTCTGAGCAGCCTGACTGAGCCCAGTGCTAAGTAACTCCGGCACAACTCGCTGAACACAAATAAACAGAAGAATTCCTTAAAGGCTGGTAGTGGCAGACTGCAAGCTGTGCACATTTCAGCATTTCACCATAGAAGATATAGTGATAGTTGAGTGTGTGGAGTTACCTGGCTGGTCCTAAAGGTGACTCTGTAGTTATACTGTGAACCATCCTTCTCCTTCCCTTCATCCAGCCTCTCTCGTCGGACACTCACAGCCACGGGTCCCAGGTTTTCATCGACCCCGAAGTAGTTTTGATGCTCTAAAGACACGAAAAGTCAAAAAGTGTATAGGTCTTTCAGAAAGAAGACATTTCTATTAAAACTTTCAATAGTGCATATATTAATTATGGGGCATTTAAGGCCAAGGTTGACAGTGATTACAATGGAAAGCAGATGGGGGGCATTGGAGATATGAACGAGTGCAATCAGATTAGGAATGGTGACTCACGGGGCTGGGATTGGGATTTGAATGAATAAGTAAAAGACAAAAGTCCTCCCTGGAAATTTTGACTTAATCTCAGCATCCACACGACATCCTGAGCTTGTCACGAAACACCAGCTGGTTTAATACAATGGCCCAACAAATCAATTTAGACTTTATGCCCTTATATAACATAATGTTAATAACAAAATAAACCTAAATAAATAATGTTAATGTAAGATGGATCTGTTTCTGTGCCTATGCACTACAACAGCTGCAGTAAAATAGCCAGTATGTTACGTTGATGTTTTGACACTATGCTTTTATTGGACACCTGACACACCAGAGTGGACAGAAATATGAGCAGAGACAGACAAAATTCCCCAACTACATTTAAACCCGGACATAGCTGTTAACACTAGGCCACTGGGATATCCCCTACATTTGGGATGGGTGTATTTTCTGTCCATTAGTGAAATATAAGCAGAACAGCTATTTTATATTTGGGGAGTAAAATGTTAGGCTGGGTGTTGCTGGGTGATGTAAGTAACTAAATAAACTAAAAAAAAAAACTGGTAAAGCTAGAGGCTTGTTGGTTTTAGATAACGTAAACACAGCTAAATTAGCACTAAAATCTAAAACTATGAAACCCTACAATAGTATGTTTAATAAGCTACTGGTCTAATAATAGCTCAAAAAGCGTGTGGCTGTGATCCGAAGCAGAGCTGTACACACTCAGAGTAGTGCCTTAAGCAAACAGTCCCTAATCCAAACTAAAGCCGAGGAGAAAGACGAGGATTCACAAGACTACAAAAGAAAACCTCAAAGGAGAGGGAACAAATAATAAAGACTATATTGTAAACTGAATGGAGCCATGTGGGGTTAACAGCTGTAGAAATGCAGGGCTGGATGTGGCCATGGACTGAGGCACATTGCTCCGTGGTGCATGAGGTCAAATGGCGATAGGTCTGTCCATGCATATGAAGCTGTCTGACATCCCCACACTGTGCTGAGCTGCAGATGGAGGGTTTCATCAGGGTGCTTCTGCACCCAGCTTGTCACTGGGTGTCACTTAGGACTGACTTGTTTCCAAGAGGATGCAAAACAAAACATTGATTGTCATATCAAATATGTCTCTGCTTGTCACTTCATTCTGTCAACATTATTACGAGTTTTTATAACTTTAAAAGGTCACATAGTATTTCTCTGCCATTAAACAGTAAACAACAGTGACTTGTCTCTAACAAGGCTTGGCATGCAGGTGAGAAGGCAACACTGTGTCCATTAGGGTAGCCCGGAGAGAAACACTCCTGTTGCTATGGGAAGGAGGGATTTAGACAATCAATAGGATCAATGTTCAGCTCAGGTTGATAAAAGCTTGCCCTAAAGTGATGACACATGACTGCACATCTCTGCGTGTCTGTGTGTGTGTGACAGAGGTGATGACTGAATTGTCTCTCCAATAAAACACCTCATAGAAAAAGTGCTATAACCACAAACAGCAGTAAAAGGCAGCAGTGTAAAAGCTATAACCTCAAAGCACCGACAGAAACTGGAGCATTTCAATTATACATCTCCCTGTGCAGCTCAGCGAGGGGTTGAACACACAAACAACTGCACCAGTTACTGTGTGTGTTTCACGGTAAATGATTTTCAGAGCAGTATTCTGAAACTTACTGTAAATAGACACAGACCTAGTGGATTCAGGATGGTCTCATTAACCTTGACCAGAGCTTAAATAGTGCAGCCCTGCATATTTTAATACAGAGTATCTTTGTGAAATAGTTCAGGCCTCTCAGCGGTAAAGGTGAAGCAGCTGTTATCTGGAGAGACTTAGAGACTGTAACACAATCCACTGAGAGCAGCCAAACTCAGAGCAGCGAGGGGAACAGACAGACTATAATGTGGCGATGGCCCGGACTCAAGCACATAGGTGTTTTAATGAGAAAAGCTTGAACCTCGGCGTGGTTGTGCTGACCCGATGGTTTCGGGCGAGGGGTGGCCCCACAGGGAACAGCTGCTGGACACCCTGGACTCACCTCTCTCTCTCACATGACTAATCGCAGACTCACTGCAGGGTTCAGGCCAATATCAGAGAGGACATGACCGCTGCTCATCTGAGGAAGTCACACACACACCCCTGCACCCAGCACAGGCCTGCTATTGTTCTGAACACTATTTCATCTGCTCTTACAAAAATAACTGCGCTGTCAAGATATCAGACCCATGGAGCTCTGGCTGTTCCTTTAGGATCTTACTCATTTGATATGGTCTCATTCATGGAAACAGATTTGGCCTGAAATCTTGTCATTGATATCCCACTACACCGCCACTGATGCGTGTCTTTGTGAACTGAAATAAGACAAATATTGGTGTGGCTTACCTTTCCCATAGAAGAACTTGTGGTAGTAGTATGCTCCCAGGTCAATGTGCTCAATGATGTAGCGTTTGACCTTTTCACGGTGGATGGGCTGATTTTCCCGTGGCACCTCCAGGACAGACACCCCCGCATTGGTGCAGTGTGAGCTCAAAGAGGACTCAAATGAGCAGCTCTCGGTCACCCCAGTGTAGTTGGCACTGTTCACTCGGGACAAGGAGATCTTTCTCTCACCCTCCCCTCCGATCTCATTACGAAAGTGTGGACAGCTCAGCACTAAATTGTTGCTTTTACCATCGCCTTCGTCAGCATCCAGGTTTTCTTTAGGGTTGAGGTCCTCACGGCTGCCCAGAGGAGACTCAAACAGGGTTGCACTACCGATGCTACATCCTAGAGCTCCAATGTCTGTCCCGAGACCAACCACCGGCACCCCAGCTGCAGCCCCTGTCCCACCAGCCCCCGCAGAAGCCGCCGATGCCCCTGTTGTAGTGTTCTTTCTCTGGCTTAAGTTAGCTCTACTCGCGACTGCCTCACTAATGTTAAACAGTACACTCTGCACATCGTAATGGGCAAAGCATTTCTGAAAGCTGAGCGGTCGCCGATCATCCTCCACTGACAACCTCAGAGCGTCGCTTTCACTTTTTATCGTCCGTAGTTTCCTGAAAATAGACGGTTCGGACGATTCAGACTTCAATCGCCTCATGAATGACTTCTCTCTTTCACGGCTATAGAGGAGAGAGCTGTCTATGTAGTCATACCCAGGAATTTGCACGATCTCTCCCCTGGCGATTTGGGCTGCCGTCTGTAAGCTCGGGGACAAGGAGGTATCGCAGCGTAACAATTCGGGAAACCCCATTGGAGGGATGCTACGGTGGTCCATGGTGTCTACACGGTACCCCCTGAGCATGGTGAAGAACCCCTCCCCAGTGAGGCCTTGGCGATCAATGGAGGATGTGCTACCATATTCTCGGTGTAAGGATGCCCCTGTATTGGGATTGACAGCGTTCTGGTCCATAATGTCCTCGGAGTCTATATCGCTGATGGTGACGTCGCTGTTGCTGCGTTGGCGAATGGGGTGCAGGCTTTTGAGCGGGGAGTGGCACAGTAGTTCTTCTAAAGTGTATTTATCAGAGTAGTCTACTTCCACACAGACAGCCTCGCCTTGATCCAAAATCTCCACTGTGTGTTCTTGTCCATTTTGAAACACTGGTATGACGCTTTGATAGTTCGGTGAAGGCCTTCCGTCCCAACCGTCTTTCCTAGGAGGCCATTCAGACACCCTCGCCCTTACCCCCATTTTAGGCATAGCTGGCGTCCCATTAGTTTTGCTGTCTTGCGACTTCCCTTGCATGTTAGTGGTAGGTGGTCCCATGCCGCCATTCAGTGCTTTGAGTTTTCGGCTGAAGAGCTCTTCTGACTGCATGACTTTGTTGGAGTATTCTTCTTCTGGGCCTCCCACACTTCCCACAAGGCTTGGTTTGTTATGCACTACAGGGCTCACAACACTCATATCCTGCTGGCAGATATGGAGAGCGGACTTGGAGGACCCTTCCTCATTACCTCATGTGGTCTGCTCACTGCTGAGGGGAGAGGGAGGAGCCACTGTTCCGAGTCAATAAAACAGCCATATTTCAGGTAGGCTGGATGGCTCCATAACTATGCACTGAACTTGGACATCTTGAAGAAGAGAGGGTTGTCTTCCAAGAGCAAGCCTCCAATCCTCAATGGCAGCTGGAGTAGTCGGATCTGTGGCACAAGAAGAAAAAGAAAATTTAGTACAGAGATTTGAATTCCTCAAGATGACCTCAAAACATGGCACATTCAGTCCAGCTATAAATATATACCGTTGACCTAAATTGATCTTATAGGAAACATATTGTGCATTTCATCAAGCTTTTAGCATCCTAGACTAGCGCGTTCACCTTTTATAACTTTCTCTCATCCAAAAAAAAAGGTCCGATTAGGTGCACATCACATTAAGGCAATTAAGATTTGTGAGATGAGACTGACAATTATTTAGTACTATTTTGAGTTCATGATAAAAGATGGATCTTATCTTTTCCTGTGCTTTCAGTCAGTGCCTAACAGATGGTAATGGAGGAAATTACAGCTCTATGGGCAGATGTTCAGCTAAAATTTTCACATGCAATGACATCTCATCCTGCCAAGCTCTGTAGCATTAAGACAGCAAATTACACAATAGGGAGTTGCTTTCATGTACAACAGAAAATCCACTTAGCGTCTTTGTAGGGCGTAACGGCAAAAGGAAGCCATTTGGAAGAATTATTATTAGGTTTTACTGCAGTGTGCATAGGCAAACTTCTCCTATCCAGTGAGCATACAAAGAACAGCTAAACGGCTTAAATCAGCAGTTTTATTCAATAGCCTGAATGTTGGAGGACACAGCACTTGTCCTTGAGAAGCAGCTGAGAATCCTCTTGTGGCAGTTCCCATGTGCAGACAAACACTAATGTGTGGTTTCCTATTTTAAACCTAAGAATCTTAACCGTTTCTAGTAGATAATGTAAAGGATTGGATGCAGCTTTGGGATGTAATGACTATTAGGCACAGCAAATGTAATGTAGATGGACTAACAAATTTGCTATTGCATAAATGGAAGGGTCTAAGGACAAATCCCTCAGTCATTAATGTGAAACAACAGCCCGAGGAGAGATGTATACAAAATATACAGCATTTAATATAAAGAAAGCACAGCACTAGATGAGCTAGTGTATTGCCAAAGGACACAAAGGCAGTATTAGCTGGGTTTGGCTGGGGATCAAACAACCAACCTTCCAATTAGTGGACTGCCATGGAAACTAGAAAGTAAAAAAGTATTGAATCTAAAGTGCATCCATTAAAGTTAAAGCTGAATTAAGCTGAAACGAGCTCACTTTGCCAAGTCAAACTAAATACTTATTAGGTATTATATTTAAGATACTATATTTTCCTCCTCTGACCACACGCCCAGTCCAGAGAGAGGTGCTGCACCACATTTATCACTATGTAACACTAACTTCTGCATCTGAACACTTTTACATTACATCATTCACAGATACACGCTGCCGGTCTCCTACACTGACCTAAATGGTTTTTCCTTGTTCATTGGTGCTGCTGGTGGTATGCTGCAATCATGTGAAAACCCCATGAGTTTTGAGTAAACCACACACTTTACAAAAAAGGGGACAAAGAATCACTATATTTTTTGCTCTCACTTCCAATGCTAATGAAATGTCTTGCTGGATTTCTGTTATACCAGTTAGGGCTGCACTGCTGACTATGATTAACTTGAACTACACTCAAGCTTCATTAGACAGTACAAAATCAATTCAATTAAACAGTGATACAAGGCTCTGACCAAAGCTAAGCCTATCAACCACGTCAAAATATAGGACTATAACAGGTCTAAACCAGGTAAAAAAAATAAATAAAAAAATTACATTATAAAATATATAACGTTTTTGTAATGCATTTAGATTTTCTCAATACAGATAGCCCCAATGGTCTTCAATATGAAGTGTTTACATTTTTGGGACATTTAGATACAGCTGCAGAGTAAATGTGGGGCACCTCAAGATTAGCATCAACTCAGACTAGACCAAATACACAAGGGGGAAGTCAGAAAGCTTTAAATAGAAAAAGTGCCAAATACGGGTTAATGACAGTAGTACATGCATGACCCAAAAGCGTTGTAAAAAATTGATGCAAATTTGCTTTCAGTTTCAGTAGCTTGCCATCCAAAGCCCAAACTATTTCTGCCTCTAAAGCTTCTAACCGAGTGAGAAACTGTCTGTTGCTGTATTTGACAGAAGGCTTTGAGAAGACAGCATTATATTGTGTGGTGTCATGTGAATGCATAATGTAGCAACTAGAAGCTGCTCTGGGAAATATTGGTTACACTCGGCAAATGATGAATAATGGATCGTTTGACTGGCGCACAACAGCGAACAATGCTTTCTATACAGATTTCTAGTGTGTCTCTGAAAAGGGCAAAGTGACATTTTAGGCTGAACACAATGCACAGATACAGCTATTCAAGTGTCAGTATCATTTTTATATATTTATATGCATGGCTAAATATGTATCAGACTACAATTGACCTAGTTTAATTTTTTTTACTAATTTAGTTTACTATTTCACCTAATCTCTCAAATCCATCCCAATGCCCAGTAATAAAATGCTTTTTCTGTTACCTGATATTAAACTTCATCTTGGGCAGTAGTCATTATATCGTTGTGGGAGTTGAAAGTGTCGTGCTGGTAAATGTAAAGACTAGTGCATGTCATTTTCAAAATATAATATTGAATGAAAGCAACTAAGGATGCACAATATGGTCTAAATTAGAAGCACTTGCAGTATTCATAGCACATGTAATTGGTTGATTCTCAATATTATGGTCTGAAACGGTGACAGAAAACAACTATAGAAATCAGTGGCTAGTGAAATATTTCTTTCTATTTGTTAGAATTCAATATAATTTTTACAATTTAGTGCACAGTGGCTAATGCTCTTGCCTCAACAACAGGTTTTGGGGTTGATCTTCAGGCCGACAGACTACAACTACAATACTGTATTTCTGAATGGGAGTCTGCATGTCCTCTCTGTGTTACTGTAGGTCAAAAACAGGTGTTAGGAGAAATGGTTACTGTCAGTATATGTTTCCGCCTTGTGACTACGTGGTCACAGTATTAAGGCCTATAGTTGCTGGGATAGGCTTTCTTAGTGACCCAAGACTCTCAAGCATATGAGGAAGAAGTTATCTGAATTTTGAAAACATAAATATTCCAGACAGGATCCACGTTGAACTCCGCAGAGAAGATTCAGCTTGAAATCCTGTGAATAAAATATCATCTTAATGCCAGGTTTGCAGAGGGCACCAGGTCTTCTCTCCTGCCTCTCTGTCAGGCTGAAGTGACTGTAGCTGTCTGCTCGCTGACACTTGTGTCAAGTGCTGACTGAACACTGTCTTTTCACACTCACAATTAGAGCAAGTGACAGCAAAATGTGCCACCTGTGCAAATAGCTTTATCAATGGTGACACTCCAACTGAGGCTTTTACGGACGACTGAGAACCGAGAGAACAAAGACAGTGACATATACTGTAATCTGCGCACATCACAACACAGCAGCCAAGACGTCTGCTCACATCTGTCTGAAGGAGAAGAAGGAAAGGGTCTTAACGCTATGCTTCTTACACTTTTCTTCTTAGAGTAAAATATAATCTCTCAACAACATAACCAACAATTCCTACTGTTAGTATATGTTATATGTTCAATTAAGCCTCAGGCTTTTGGATGTCTATTTATTCACTTTGTTTTTTGTTTTGTTGTTTTGTTTTGTTTCAGCCAATAGAAACTTTTTAGAGAACATGCAAAAAGCCATTGGCCAAAGCTTTCCATGTGGGCTAAAGATTGGCTTGTGTTTAGTACTCTTGTGCATAAAAGGCACAGCCTCTCTTGTGGAGTCTGTATGTCCTCCCCCTACAATTGTTAGTTCTCTATGGGTATATTTTGGGTTCCTCCCACCGTCCAAAGACATGAAATTTACCTAACTCAGTCAATCGGTAAATCAGATTTGGCCCTAGTTGAAGGATTTCTTTATTAATACTCTAGTAAACTGTTTTCCTCTAATGCAGTTAGATGCACTTCTTGTCTTGGCCCATACCCAAAGAACAGCAATCTGGAATCCACTGACATTTATTGTAGCTGCTCAAGACAATATCACACATCGAGTCTCCAGTGATTTGGAAGATTTCATATGTGAAACCTGCTGACAACAAACAAAAGAAAATCCATATAACCTTGTTTGTGTTACTGGCCCAGAAAAAGGTCAAAAGAGGCGGTGAAAGGGTCTTAGTTTAGCTCTGGGCGTCAGGATAAACCAAAAACATGGTGGTCTTGGGGGTGTCCCTTTCTCCTTTACTATTAACCATTTTACACATGACAATGATTTATGAACACATGCCTTCACCCCCACAGAGGCGCACACCAACAGACTGCCACAAGCTCCTTGGTCAGCAAAACTATCTTTTCTCTGACCCTGAGGGTGCAATGTTTAACTTGAAGTCCTTTGTGGCCGTTGTGTACAGGGAGGCAGCAGATGGGAGGTGGGCGGTGTGCTAAGCTAACAGCCCTTTATTATAGGAGTAATGTATCGCTATTATGTGTGTTTAAGATACAAGGCTGAGAATGGCCAGGGGGAAGGGTTAGCAGAGGAGAGGCATGGGAGCCTAATTACTGTAATGAACTCAATTTGGTTGGTGAAAAAGGACAGACCAGCTTTCATCTTCTAGAGGAAGAGGAGAGGAACCAAGGTTTTAAAATAATCCGGTGACATTGAGAGCTGATTAAAAGCACACTAGATGTTATTACACTGTCATAAAGGTGGACATGTACAGCCCACTGTCCAGAGATTATGGCTGTCCACTTCACCATGCACATGTTGGCCAAATCTTAAGGGGTTCACTAGACGCCTATAGTGCTGTCACTGTCATAGACACAGGAACGCCTTTGAACAGGGCTGTCTTGTTATCGAGCTTTGGCAGATGTGAAAGAATAGAAACCAAAATGCAAATATGGACATTCAAAATGCTACAATACTACAACATACAGATACCCACACCTGTAAGGTGTATAACTTACTAGTATTTCACTAGTTATCTTGGTAAAATATGTTTGTATTTAGTAGTTTTGTTGCCTCTCAATAGAGCTCAAGAGATCAATTATCAGAATGACCAAATACTGTCTCTCTGAGTGGAGTCTGCACGTCCTCCCCATGTTATTGTTGGTTCTTTCTGGGTTCTCCAGATTTCTCCAACCTCAAGACATGCATGTGTTAGAAGAACTGACTCTACATTGCCCATAATGAAGGAATGGAAGAGTCAATGTATGTCTGTATGTCTATATGTCTCTGTTCCATAGGTGGAAAATGCTCCAGGTCTACAGAACAAAACAGGAGGCAATAGAGAATGTAACATATTTAGTTTTTCTACTTGTGGCTTTTAGTTAAGCCTCACACCAGTTCTCATTATTTCCCAAATGCATCTATCTTTTCATTCATCTCAGGACAGACAGTGCACTTTATATGACTAGACATGTCCAAGAAAAGCACCTGACATTTTACAAATACATTTATGGAAATAGAGTTATAATGAGAGAATGTTCAATAAAAGTGCATTACATTACCACAGTGGCTCTATTGAATTTACAGCTGCAAATACAATTTGTCGACAACATTAATATGACTAATCCACTCAGGGCTGGCTGCACTTTAAGAAATTAGATGCATGCTCCAAGCTTCAAAACTATGTATACTGAGTAATGAGGCTGTAAAATATTTTAAATGTAGACGTTTGTTGCAAAATACTTTGTCAGACACCACTGATTTGCAAAAACACTAAATTAATTTAGGGTAAGACCTTGTGCTCCTGCTTAGGGGTGGGCTTAATCTAGGAAGATCATTAAACCATGATACAGTGCATTCATTGCTCTGCTCTTCACTGTCATTTTTACTGTGTCTTAATAATATACAACAGGATAATCAATAGTATTAAGGATGATTATGAATATTGTATTCGATGTACACCGGCTTTGCAGTTAAAAACATTGTATGAATAAACAGGCTTCTGTATAAGACTAAATTCATGATATTATGGCATCAAATAAGATCAAATGTAATCTATTCCAGCCTCCTCGTGACACCCATCAGCTCTAAGACATCCATTTTATGCTTTGTTGAGTTTTCACATTCCTCTGAATATGGCCTTCATTGCGACCCACAACCCTTTGCACCTCGGGTCACAGTCAAACATGTTTATTTAACCCTCCCCACGCTGCAGCAGAGGCCTGTGATTATGGCCCATTATCTTTAATAAAGCCATGTGTGATTGACCCATATTAACACTGCTCTGTTCTCTGTGAGCAAGGAGCAGTAGCCGGCCTTGTCCCCACAAGGCCTCGACCTCCCAAACCTCAGAGCAGTCATCCACTCCTCAATGAGTCACACAGGGTCCGACAGAGGTGACAGGCCAAGACTATTACTGCAATTATATTATATTATACAGCTCATGGACTTCATCATAATTTGATGCTACCAGCAATGTGTGCAACTCATTTACAAATGCCTCACAGTGTACTGGTAAAAACAGAGTGTGCCTTTTAAGTCACCAGATAGAAAATTGTAATAGGAGTCTGGTCCTTTATGAACCAATGAAAAACATCAAAATAATGGCTTCATTTTAAAACCCCATAGTGTTTTTTCAAAGCACCAACTGAGACTATTATTTAATCACTCCACAGTCACACAGGAAGTAGTAACCATCCGCATCTTCCCTGGGGGCAGAAGCAGACAATGGCCACTCTAACCACCACCAAAGACACCACAACAATCACACTTATGCCCAAGGACACAAGGGCACCACCAATCTTCCGGTCAATCTGAGTCACTGCCACCCACTTGCATTATATATCTTGATTTAACGTCCTTGTTGTCTGGTTTCTTCCAATTTATTTTGTCATTTGGATGAGTCACACTGAGAGCGCATTAACAAAAGAACAAGTTTAACCGAGAACAACCTGAAATCGTGTTGCTTCTGCTTTACTGACTGTTATTTGATTCTTTCAAAAATAATTATAAAGAAACAATGAATCCCACACCATTTCGCTCAACACCCAAATCCGATCAAATTTACACTACATGTGGCGTTTCACTCTCCAGTGGACTGATATCAGCTACATTGGATCTCTGATTTCAATAATCCCTCTATTGGAGCTTTATTCTTGAGTTGGGAGTAGAAAGGCCATGCAGGATAGTTTTGTATAGTGGAGATAATAAATGCATTACAATACAGGAGCTGCAACTAGACACAAAACCCATTTGATGAAGAAATAATAATTAAGTGGGTTATTGCAAAAAAATTGTAATGAAAATTTGATTAGATTAAAATAGCTTTTATATATTAAAAAAAGCTAAATTATTTATTCTCTCAGTTACACACTATTGGTGGGAAGTTTGTAGCCACAGTTGTCCCAGGGCAGACTGATTGCAGCCAAACCGGCCTCTCCGATTCACTACCAAGCACACAAAAACAATCACATTTATACAAGACAAAGTGGATGAAGTGTCTTGCCTTATAAGGATACAACAACAGCAAGAACTAGGCAGGAATCAAACCACCATCCATAGTTGGTGTGCAACCTTGTCTACCAGTGCTGTCACTGCTGGATAGGAAAACAAAAAATGATCAACAATGGGACTTTGCCAAATTCTGCTAAAAAAGGTTTATGCATTTAAACCACACAACCAATGAACTAGTCAAACCTTGAAGAATTCTTTATTAGGTCCTGGGAAAGCAGGCAAACCATCTCCTCCAAAGTAGCTAACACCAATGCTAACAATAAATCCACACATCAATCGTTCACTCCTCTTTGAATTCACACAACTGAACCTCCCAACAGGGAGGATGCCACCACCAGCTGACAACCAAATTAGCACCAATTCTAACCCCTACTATTACTGGTCAAACCCACTTTGTTCCTGTTTAGGTGGAGATAAATTTACGCTATCTGAGCCAGTTCAAAACCAATCATCTCGCCTCCTGCCTGCATTTATAGTGTCCAGAGAACACCAGCGGAAGACTTCGAAGCACCAGTGTCGCCTGCAGGGAGGATGCTGAGATTTTAATGGCTGGTGTGAATGAAGGGTCAGTGGATCAGTGGGAGGCAAGGAAACAGTGCAAAATGAAATCCAGCTCTGCCTTATTGGAGATGAGACATATGAAAACTTCCTCAGTTGAAAATACCTGCTGAATATAGATTTGGGTAAAGCAGGTGATAAGCTACAGATTTGAAATTGTTATATTGGTTTGACAGCGCTATCCATCAAAAAGGATATATGGATGACACAACTGAGACAACTGTACAAACCATCTCTATTAAGCCTGTACCCGGATAATTTCATATTGCATATTTTTTTTACCAATTTAGAGGTCAGCCTGAGGGCCAAAAAAGTGCTCCGTGGGTAACTTACTGTTCATGCAAAAACTGTGCATGGTTTTCAACATTGGGGTAGTGTTTTGCACTTTTACCTAACAGCAAGAAGCACTCTTTTATTCCTGGTCAGGTCTGTGTGGAGTTTGCGTGTTCTCCCCGTGCTCAGGTGTTTTTTTCTGGTTTAAAACATGCACAATATGTCTATAGACTAATGCTACTTGTGGATCGAGAGAAAGGTTGACAAGACAATACAGTCCAAGTCTACCTTACCTTGTCTGAAACACAAAATGATGTTCATTTCAACACCATGGATACCTGCATGCTCCCTGCACTAAACAACAATGGCATTGTATAACTTGTGCAATGTGACCTGTTACCTCACCCAGAAGTGGCACTGTTTCACCTGTCTTCACTTAAATGTGGTAACTGAAGATACTGACAACTGCCCATCTAACAAAAACATTCAAAAGGGATGCACTTTCTTTGTCCTGAACGCAGTTTATGGGTGAACAGGAAGCTAAAATGCACAATAAAAGCAATGTTTTTATAGTTGTCTGCCTCTGTGTAGTAGACAGGCCATGAGTCAAGGCAGTGTCACTGACTGTTTTGACATGATGCAACATATCTGGAGACACACTCATAGTCATATTTACGTTCAGCAGTAGCGGGAAAGAGAAACAGGAAATCGTCCCAATTAGGAATACATTTGAGGATTCACTGAAATTGGTCATTGGCATACAATTAGAGCATGTTTGTTTATATTTGAGTGCACACAGACCTGACTTGAACCAAAGGAGATAAAAATGGAGGTCAGGCTGCATCATGGGAAATGCCCACGCTCTCCAATGCCCAGTCAGTCAGTGCCCCAGGTGCATACACAGAGCAAACACACTGTCTCTCAGAGAATGACCTCTGTCACAAAACACACTTCAAAAGACATTTTTCACGCTCCCTTTGCATTTTGATCCAAGTTCAGTTTAAGTTTTTTTTTAACTTCGTAACACGCAAAGCTTTATGAGGGCAAATGTAACAAGAAAGGAGACAAGTCAATTAAGTGATATAATGTGAAACAGCTGGAAAGCTTAAGGATAAAGGGTATGGGAGTTTCAGAATACAGACGTCCTGTATTTGTATTTTGAGTGACTGAAAAACTAGTATACTGAAAGAAACCCATATGGTTCAGTTCTGGTTTCAACCTGATTTAGTCCTGGTTAAAGTGTTCTTGGTTTAGTCCTGATTTAGACTTGGCTTAGACTTGTTTTAGACTTAGTTAGTTCTGGACTTGGACCTGGTTTTGTCCTGCTATAGTTCTCCTGGTTTAGCTGTGATTTAGACATTAGACATACCTGGTTTATTCCTGGTTTAGACTTGATTTACCTGGTTTTGTCTCCTGTCTTAATACTGATCTGTAGATTAGATAAAGTAATAATCATATTTTAAAGTGGCATCATAGTTACACAGGGCTGTGACAGTGGGATAAATTGTGTTCATATCAGTATTTGTGGCTCTGCGTCTAGCTCGAGGTCAGTGCCCTCCAGTCAATCATGTGGCCATACCTCATCTGTCAACAGTTATGCCTTCAGCCGGAAAAAAATTAAACAAAAGATATGTTTGCTTTGCTATGGACTTTGTGGTTGGGCCTGGTGGTTATTTCTTATTTTCTTATCACAGGAGCTCAGTGAAGTAGCTCCGTGAGGAATGTGCTAGCTACATCTGAGTCCAAGCATGCTGGGGTCACTGACAATCTGACTGAATGTATTTACCCAGCAGAAACGGCAAATGCTAAATTGTTTTCATCTCTCGCCTGCACACATTCAAATCTCATAATACCAACCATATGGTCCATAACAGAGCACACAAAGCAAAATGTGGGCTGCCAGAAAAGAGTGGTTTGAAATGCCACACTGTGTATAGAAGCCCGAGAGGTATAAGGCAGCAGAGCTATGGTAAATCCAATTAATTTTGAGCCACACAACATGACCACACATATCTTCAGCTCTGTCCCTCTGGAAACATCAATGCAGGGCTTTCAATGACATTGATTGTATTGTGAAATATCAGTGTGATAAGCTTGTGTGTGTGTGTGTGTGTTATGGCTCCAAACCAGTGCGATCACGTTTTTATTTCACCACATTTGTACAACCTGGAAAAGTGATTAATGAAAGTTCAGGGGAACTTAGAAGTGCTTAAGTACAAATGGTTCTAGTTTCAGATTTCAGTCACATTTTGGCTCTTTGCATGATAACACTGTTTCAGGAGGTTCAATATGCAACGTTTGAAAAAGAGCTCCAGGGCATAATCATGCAGCCCCATGTAAACTGAGACAACGGGCGTCTTGTAAAAACATTGACACTCAAGGGTAGTACATTCTGATTCACAAACTACAAGTGCAGGAAGCATAACTCTGTTGGTTTTAAGGATTTCAGTTGAGTGAATGTTACAGTGAAGGTTCATGGTTGGGAGGAGAAAGCACGAAGAACTTTTCCTGTGATTTGTAGCAGTATTTTTGCTTATCTAATAATGCCCTCATGCACAAGGTCAGAGGCCTGCAAATTCCAGTGTCAAATAATGCATTAAGATGACAGTCATTGATAAAATGAAATTACAGCTGCTGCTCTGGAATGACGACCTTTACGTGCCAAGATTAACATAATTACTAACTGTGATCCATCAAGAAGGAGTTAATCCCATCGAGGGAGCAGGAGGTAGCTTCACATTGACAAGTTGTTTAGTTAAAGACCGAGGTGTGTTGTGGAAAAAACAGGGCCTTGTTTCAGAGTGGACCAGGTCTATTTGATTTAACAGTGGTCGAGGCTACAGCAGTAGGTGCACAGGCCTCTGTGAAACAGGGAGTCTCCTCCTGCTCCTGCCAGCTGGCCCTGAGCCCAGCGCCTGCCAACAGCACACTGCCATTGTCCTTTAGTGGTTTCAGGGTGATCTGAGAATAAAAATAGACAGGACACACATCTCCCTGTTTATTCACATGAGAATAAACAAGTACCACTGTGCTAAACAGATGTAAGTGTAAAGATTTTACATTATAAAAATCTATGTTTATTAAACACTGTCCCTATCCTCTTACAAAATGAATAAACTGTTTTATGTAACTAATGGGAACACAGTGTCCACATAGTTATAATAATGTACGCTTCGATGAAGCAGTTATGTTTGTTAAATGTCAATTATCATTATGTAACAACCAGTCACACACCCCTCGTTCACAGCAGAGCTTTAGATGTCTCTGTCCGACTATACTCAGGTTTCACACACTGCGGCTCGAGAATTTTCCCAACAGAAGGAGATCATGTTTGTTCTTGGCTGCTTAAGAGGAGCCCCACAAGCACGGAGCACTGCGCTGTGGCCCTTCTCCAAAAGAAACCATCTGTCCTGAAGTGGGCCCAGCCTCACCGGCCTCTCACTGCAGGACACTACAGGTTTGATGTGGCCCAGTGGACTTCAAGAATAAACCACCACCAGTTTCCATTGACACACATCCCCCCACTGTTCCACGGTGGCCTTCTGCCTCTGAGCTGCCTCCAGCCCAGCAACAGCCTGTCACCAGTAAACTCTATAGAGATTCAAAACTCAAGAAGAACAGGGGGGAAATGGTGAGAAGTGTGTTTGTTGGAGCTGTGAGGAGTTTGGACTGAAAACCTTGAGAGGTCACTCAGCAGAGGTCAATAAGAGTCAACATTGCCACATTATCGCTGCTGAGAAGTGTCTGTAAGCCCTAGACACTGACACATGCATGCAGCTCTTCTCACACGTCACTCAGGAAGTGCATTTATATACACACACGCACACCCACACACACACACACCCACACACACACACACACACACTGACAGACAGCTCCAACATGTCAAGACTCTGCAAAATCTCTGCCTCATCTTAGTCACGTCAGCATTTCTTTTCAAAGTTTGTTTTTCACACATAGGCCTGGTGTTACTGACAGAAAGCTGGCATAAAGCAGACACAATTTGGTCTTCTGGATCGCAGCTGTAGGCTCTAAGACAATTAAGTGCAGTCAGCCGGGGGATGTTACAGGAAGATAGCTCCGGGGAGGACAGGGGTAAGTGCGGATATATACTGATGAATCACTGTTTATTCACAACGCGGGGACTTTCTGTGCTGCTTTTGCCAAAATGCAAACTCAAAATCTACTTGATGCACACCATAGGCCTGACAAATAAGTCATAGTGCTTCCTGTAAGGTCAACTTTCTTTCTGCTAAGCAAAACTGAACTTAAAGTGCATGTTGATTTCAAAGATACTTCAAATAAATGTATTAACAATTTAAATGTACTAGTCCAAACTGAAAAATACCTCTAGACAGGACTAGAATGTAGGCTTCACTCATGACCAAATCAAGACTAGATCAGTCTTTCTTTTAAGGCTTTGATAGGACAATTCTCGTGCACATTTCTGTCAGATGGAAGACCATAACCACCAAACATAACCACCATTCGTTTGTCAACAGTTGCAATGCTTACCTGATTAAAAGAGAGCCTTTTCCATCAAAGCCATGAATCCTAAGAGCCCACGACACAAAGCAGTGTTAGCCACAGAGCTAATGTGTCTGCTGTGGAGATACTATACAAATGCATTAAATCCATCAGCCACTTGTTGAGTCCAAGCAACCCCAAAAACACAGAAAAGCGTGCAAAAATCCTGCCACTCTAGCAAACAGAAAGCCTCCAAAATCCACATTGAAGTCTTTAAAATCTTAGTCCAAAAAAATAGTTAAAAGCATAAAAAATACAGTGAAAAAAGTAGAGTAAAGACAAGTCTGGCAGCCATTGGAGAGTCCATTTAGAGAAATGCATACAGCTGTCCCTTAATGCTCAAGGAGCCTCTCCCTCCTCCAGCGACAAAGCCCCCAACAGCTGAATGGGACCAAGACATTAGCATATGTAAGAGGAAAGTAGGTGGCTGTGCAGTGGGTGGGTAGAACTGCTGGGGGGTGCTGGTGGTTTGGAGGGTGGGGGGTAAGGAGGGGGAGCCATGACATTCAAATCTTCTCGGGCCTACAGGAAGGACGAGCAAAAGAAAAAAATAACAAGAGGCCAAAAAAAAAATACTATTGTTCCCGAGAAAAGATCAAAATAGTGACACTGAGTTATTTGTGATGGTTGACATTTGAGAAAAATCGTCAACTGCCTGGTACAAAGTAGGAGTAAACAATATGTGGAAGGCATGCAATGGGCTGTAACTATGTTGAATATTGAGATAACAACATTATTTACATTATTTGAATCCCCCGCTACTGCCTTTTGTAACGCAAAAAACGCAAAACAACGAACAAACCAGCTAGCCAGAGAAAGAGTGATCTACAATATGTACATTTGCTGGTTAATCGAATGCATTTATCACATTAAGCCTGCGACAAGGAACTACATTTTACAGTTTGAGATTTTTTTTTGTTACAATATGTGATTGGTCAACATAAAAAGTGCCACATGTCTATTGCAATACAAGCTATTTTAGAGAAATTTCAGTTGCCATAAATTTGTGATACATTGTGCAGCCCTCACCAACAGTCCGGGGCCTAAACATTGAAGATAACAGGAGACAGACTTATAGCTTATAGGAATATATAGGAATGGTGCTTCTTTCAAATGTTCTAATCCCCATATTGACCGTCCATATGCTGAGCTTGCATTTCTGTACCTTTCAGGAGGGGGGTCCAAGCAGCGGGAGGGGTCCTAGCAGCGGGAGGGGTCCTAGCAGCGGGGAGCCTGTGTTGTTTGAGCGCAAAGGGAAGGAAAATTGTAAAAAAAAAAAAAAAAGGACTTCTTCTCGGCATGTTGCTGGTCAAACAGTGCTCCTTAGAAAAACAGCTGTGGATTCAAGAACCTTAATGCACCATGGTGAATGTGAAAGAAGTGGAAAAGACAAACACAGACTAATCCCTTAACTTACATTACCTCAAGCTCTCAAAAGGAAAATGGACTCCCAAAACCTAACCTGCAGGTCACAGAGGCGGCGTTTGTTTAAAAAGTTGCAACCACTGCTTCTCTTTGTTATGCCCTACCATTGTGGGGTAGGCTTCAACCAGCGGATTAAACCAGGCTAAATAATCTCACTTTGTTTGTCAAAATGATTTAAATTCGTAATAATACACAGGAAAATCAAGGTGTGGCAAATTTAAAGCAATTAATAATAAATAATATAATAATAGGTACATTAAATGATAGTAGTTATTAAATGAAGTATACTTAGAAAAGTACTATCTGACAAAAAGAGAAGGATTTCCATTAACTCTTTACTGGCGCTATAAGAAACAGATACATTTTGCATAATATAGGACCTGTAAGTGGAAGCTCTATCTAATTTGGACTTGGGAGGGTGAATGAGGTGTTGGTAGAGTCATGTTGAGGCATGTTCATTAACAACTGCAACAACATTAGTCAGTTCTACTCTTTCAACAAGCTCTGTTTTTGTTGCCACACTTGACAAATCAAAGCTTGTTTACAATGTTCTGTTGTCTCTACTTGAGCTATAGTCAAACTAGCACTTTTTACTCTAAACAAGGGGTTGTCTGCAAGCAATCTAACTAAGTTTCAGGAACGGTAATGGGCCAAGGAAGAAATTATATTTGATGTGGATCTGTAACAACATTAGGATTGATTACTTTGGGAGATACCGTAGCATTTTTATCAAACTAGAAGATCCCAGGTTCAAGTGAAGGGCACTGTGATTATGAACTGTATTTGCATTATTCTTTGTCACTATAAAATACTCCTTACTACTAGATGTTTACTTATGCTTGTTTTTGTATATTTTATATGTCAAGCCAATTAAGGCAGTGCCATTTGGTTTTGTGTACACTGCATATATAAAGTCTTTCTGAATTATCCAACCAAATTATTCATATCCCACAAACTAAACACATAATAATGAGTTCAGGGACAGTGAGAGAGAGCGGGCGTGGGATCTACCCTAAAACACCACATTAGCTCACTGGGAAAACAAAGTGTATGCATTCTATAAAAGGCAATTGTTGAAATGTATCACTGTTATTAACCACCAGAGATTAATATCTTTGTAAACCAAACATTTCATTGTGATAAAGCTGTCGTTGTTTAGTCCAGCTCTTGTTACGTTTATTGATTCAAACTGTGATGCCTGTCACAGCCTAATGGACCTTGTGTTAGTGTAGCCTGTGCTGTTAATTCTGAACTTGTCTAAGGGTAAAATGCTTCAACTTCTCAGGGCAATTTGGTTTTTGGAAAGCCACTGGACAGGCAACATGACAAACGCATGGTGTTTTTGTATTGCTAACAAACATTAGCAAGCAATTACAATCCTCCATGTGACAGAAACGCTGTGAAAATGTCTGGAGCCTTAAATGAACTTGTGTTACCAAAATGAAAACTTGAACTGATCAGAATTTTGTTCTAAATTAGTTCCCAGTTTAGGCCTGGTTTAGTCATGTTTTGTATCTCTCCCTTTGTATAACTTTAAGACAAACAACAAACAGATTAAATAAAAAGCCATAGGTCTCCAGTGGTGTCTACTGTCTATATATCAAAAATCAAATCATTACATGTTTTTACTCATATACACCTTAATAAAAGAAAAATCTTGTCATCTAATTGAGTTTTGATGATACATTTCCTCTCCTGTGCAACATCATCAAGTTTAATTGGGGAAAAAACACTAAATGAGCATCCCTCCACCACTTCCTGACGATTGCTTTGCTCTGTCTGGTTTCGGAGTCATAGGTAGGAGCATGTTAATGGCAGGAAACGACAGACTTTAATCATGCTAAATGAATGGCAGAGTGTACAGGGCTTTTGAGGTGCGTGAGGGAGCTTTGAAGCAGCCAGGTTTGTAGCTTTGATTTTGAGGCGAAGGCAACTAAAGGCCTTTATTTGCAAAGTGGGAAGCCCCAGGAGGTAACACTTAAGAAGTTTTTGTCACTGTAGTTCAGCAAACAGACAAACCATTCATCAGCCTACACACATGTGGAGAAATACACAGGCCCACTAACACCACTCATTTGCACATGGAAGACCGGGGCCTAATTTACATACCCAAGCTAGTCATTATACACAAACAGGCCCACATGCAGCAAGAACTACATTTGTCAAACACTGGCGGAAAAAAACATCTAAAATAGTACTTTAATAGTATATTTGACTTGAAAAGAATGCACAAAGTACTCAAATCCATTGCAGTAAGCAGTATAATATAGCATAGGTATTCACACAGTTTACAAATACTACATTAACCAAAAACATCTGTTACTGAGATATGGTTTACCAAAAAGCATATATACTGGAGTGTCTGTAGGGTGTAGTCACATTGATTATTCTGGTAGACTGAAGTTGGTCACATTTAAGACTATTTTAGTTCTAACAAATTTTTGTACTACACATGCCCGGCCAGGTGGAGGCGCTGCAGCCACCACTGCCCAACGTTAAAATGATGCATGATAGAACAAGCTGCAAAATACTAAGATTAAACATGGCATCAGAAATGTACCCTGTGTATAGCGTTTGTTATTGCAATTTGATTTTCTCCAAGGGCACTCAAGTTGCCCCACTGAGAAATTGCTTTTGTCCAAATTGACTGGACCATTTTAAATTTCTTCGGATAAACACAAGTATTTTTTTACTTGAAGAAACCTCCGGGAGAATAGAAACTTTCCAGCCGCCGACAAAAAAAAAAAAAAACTAAAATCGAACTCAGCAAGGAAGTCATTTAAGTCCCACTTGGTAATTACACAACTGAACAACTTAAAACAGCCTAATGTGTTGAGGAACAAGCCTTTTCCTGATTGCTTCCACCAGGGGACTTTTAATAATCCTACAAGAGAATGAGAGGCACCTGTATACGCTCAGTTTTGGATGGGGGAGGGTGTGACTTTAGAGGGGACATGTCATGCATTTGCTGTCCAGTATTTTTAGTCCCACTGATAAAGGCATGCTGTGGTGGGACTAGTTTGAGCTCAGTTATGTAAAGTGTTTAGGGAAATGGCCCATCACTCACACAGAGAGGAGGAGAGGCAGAGCAGCTGGTTAAAAACAGGCTGCATCTTTTAATGCAGGTCTCAAAAGTGCACCCCACCTCCTCAGTTTGTTGGGACTTTATTGAATAAATAAGGGATGCTTTATATATTAGAAATGTGTGGTTATGGAAACATTAGTAAATGCCACATCACAGGAATATACAAGATTGGCATGGTTGTCCTGTGCCTTTGCCTGTTAACATAATTGTCTACAATACAAGTCTTGAATCAAACTAACTCTGAATACATGGATTAACATTGCTTTAGTTGCTATAGTTCAAAGTTATAGGTTATATAGTCTTTGTGGCACAATGGCTAGAGCATTTACTCTTGAACTAAAAGATTCCTGGTTTGAGTCCAAGTCAATGTCACTTCAACTATTTATATGAAAAAAAACATGAATTTATCTCACATAATATGAAATCCAACACAGTCATCACACACTGCACAGTATTGTGCTACTCATCAAAGCCATGAGACTTCTCCCTGCCTCTCCACTGAGTACAGAGGTATGGGGCAGGGGCAGGGGGGGTGAAGGGGGCGGAGAGTAAACAGTGGCTCGAGCGGTTGCCATGGCGACTCTTTCTGCCTCTGTCATCCCTGAGTGACAGCACACCTCCCTCCTAATCAAACCTCTGAGAGCAGCAGCAGCATGAGTGTGGGGTAAGAGATTGGTTTATTGTGGTTGAGTTGGAGCCACCAAAATGAAAACCAAATCTGCAATCTGCAAAGGAAAGGTTAACTGGGGCTACACTTCAGACATGCAAACTGCCTGTCTGATATTCAGTCTATTGTATGAATCATGACTATTGTGTCTGGTGAATGTTAACCTTCATTTAAATGACGTTTTGTCTACTTTTTCTTGTCTGCGTCTGATGCAATGCTCCAACAGAAAAGTACAGTGGTATTTGTAACAATTATAATCTAATATTTCCGTGTCAGCAAACCATTATCTTTTATCAATTATTGAATGTAATATTTGGGTGCATGGTGACATATATTTACAGTCTCTCTGAGTGGGGTCGACGTGTTCTCCTTGTGCTACTGGCGTTTTCTTTGGCATCCTACCCCCATCCAAAGGTGCATATGAATTAGTTGGTGACTCACAATTGCCCCAAGTGAAGGAATGTGAGAGTTTGTATGTCACTGTGTTAGCCTTTCAAATAATTGGCCTACATTCACCCCTAACTGAAATAATTGAAAGAAGCATAATATTTATTTGACCTTTATTTAACCAGGAGAGTCCCACTGAGATTCAGAATCTCATTTTCAGGGGAGTCCTAGCCCCAATGGGGAACCTAATGTACATGTTTTTAGTGGTAGGAGAAACCGGAGTGCCCGGAGTAAGCCTACGCAGACACAAAGAGAACATGCAAACTCCACACAGAAGGGCCCCGACTGAGGAATTGAACCCAGGACCCTCTTGCTGTGAGGCAAGAGTGCTAACCACTGTGCCACCGTGCATTATTCATAATGACTACTGCTCCATTAACCGCCAGCTAACAGTGTCAACTCTTGTTTATATTTGACTGTTTTACACATACTGCCTTGTCCTATGAGCATATGACTCAGATTTGAGAAAGAAAAAGGCTGAGAAGAGGCTGAGCTACCAACAACCCGCAACATACAAACAGTGCTTTTGGTAAAAGTTTGGCAGACACCGGTGTTTCCGGCTCAGTACTGCCCAGACAAGCTCCCTGCTCCATATAGGGTTAGATAATAAGGGTTTATTTGATGATGACGAGGATAAAATTAGGACATGAATAATAATCACTGACCAGAGAGCTGCTTTTAGTGGACACTTGGCAGGAGAAAGAAGTACAGATGCTAGCGTTTTGGAGTTAAGTGAAAGTTGACACAATATTAGAAAAAACATGCGAAATAAAAGGCTCTAGATTTACTATCTGGGACTAAATCAAAACATAAAGAATGAAATATAGGACCAAACTAGGACTAAACCTAGATAAATCAGAACTAAACTAAAACCAAGCCAGAATAAAATTAAAGACTCAATCAAAACATTTTCAATTTGGTAGCCCCTTTTAGTTTATTGGATTGGACAACTGATTCTGGTTAATTTGCTGCAATACATTTTGTTTTTACAATAATGCTACTGTATTTCTCAAAATTGCAAAAACGATAATATAGCGATATTATGTGCAGCTTTGGTTGACACGATAAGAGCATATTGTTAAGAGCTGAGCAGCAGTATATAGAGGAGCTCCCAGAGGCTGCAGATGAAAAAGAGGATGCCAGATGCCTGCGCCATCATCGGGTGGGGAGAAAAACCCAACAAACAAGCAATGTCACAAAAGTTACACTCGTGGGGGGCATGACTTGTCGATGAACAAGTTTGAGCACAGTATACAGAAAGAGGAACAGCCAGGAAACTTTTGGGGGGAACATAATTTGGAGGAAAATAAAAACAGCGTCTATTTTTTGAGTTAACACAAGGCCATCTGGAGCACACGCTGCAACTTCCTTCAGTAATTAATAGCATTTGCCAAATAAGGCAAGGAGAAGTGAAAAACATGTCATTATCCAGGGCTGCATAATATATTGCAAATCTATTGTCACTGCAATATCCGCAAAACCAAAAATATACAGTATATCTTGAGAAATAAAATAAAAAATAACCGTAAATTATTTCCAATTTGACAGAAAATTAAACTATAGAGAAGACTAACAAATTGAAGACAAAAATCCAAAAATCATCAGTCATACTGTATTTAAATGTTCAATATACTTATCGCATGTTTTCCAAACTGCATTCAGATCTATCAGAGTTTTGAGAGATCTAGCTCAAAGTCAATTATTGAGGACAGAGTGGTTTGTCTTGCAGCTGGCATCTCTTTTGTACACAGTGACTTTCAAAGCTTTTCTCAGCGAGTGGCATCGAAAACATCTGTTCCCAGGGCAGACCTCCCCACATGAGAGATAGCCCGATGCTGACAGGACGGCCCGCAGATGTAGACGAATGACATGCAAATGTGTATCCAAAAACCAGACGACCGAACTGTGACAGTTACACAACTAAGAAAAAGGAGTGAGGAGACAAATGTAATGTGATGTAAAAAGGGTTGAAGGACAGACTGTTTTTGTAGTTGGTCAATTGACTCGACTTCAACAAGATCATTTTTACAGACAACTTTTAAACTAGTAAGTAGCCTGATGCACCGAGTTGAGAGATACAGATTCTAAAATGCCCTATTTATTAGCTGATTGATAATGTAGCCATTTATGAACAAAAGCACCTGTCCAACAAAAGACACAACACTTTAAAATAAAGTATACATCACAGTGGATGCCAGTTTGGTTTTTTACAGACGTTGGAGAACACTCACATTTTTGCTGACTTGTCCCCATGAATGTGTGAATGTAACACATACAGACAAGGAGGGTTTATTGGTTGGGAAATTACCACAACTATCCCAGAGGTAGAAAGGTTAGGGCAATTAAAACATTCTGAATCCCATTATGATCACATTGGCAATTTATTGTGCTGTACAGAAGTCATCTTTATGTGCCTAGCAAGTAAAATACAGGAGATGCCATTTAGCAAGCAAGGAAGGCAGTAGCTCAGCCTATATCAAAAAAGATTGGCCAGTCAAATTACATATCAACCCATTTGTTTAGTTAGAATCAGATTCAAGAGTTGAAATCATGTCATAGCAGAAAAAAAAACTAAATATCATCATACATTTTTTACTTAGTGTTCCTTGGCTGTGTTGAAAGATGTGCAGTACTACTTGACATCCTCAGCAGTGGACCAATTTGACCTGAGCCCTTCTTGTTAGTGCAGTCTGCTGGAGCCTGGTGAAGCAGCAGCCGTAGAAAAGCTAGTGTCCAGACTGTGTTAAGGTCTAAGATGGTCACTGTTCTTCAACTCTTGAGTGGTGTAATGCCCTGGTGCATCATTGGAGAAACTTGAAATGCTTAAAAGGGAACTAGACCACTGTTATTATTTGTTATTCCTCTAAGGAGAGAATTTATCGAGAAAACCTCAGAAAGATGCAAATAAAATATATATACAATATATTTATAGTCTAAACCACAAAAACATCAGGACTGCATATTGTGCGTTTTTATTCTTGAGCCGTTCTCTAAAGGACGCATGTGACTTTTTAGCAGGAGATGGGTAGGAGATGGACGCTTCAATCACCCTGCAATTCACTTCTTCATCGCATTTCCTCCAGAGCCGTTTCATCAAGGTAAAAAGTCCGCTTTAAGTTCTGAACATGGCTCTGTGGCAGAAGAGTGGGAGGCAGTGGGGAAATGGTCCGAGTTATTTCCATTCACTCAGACCGTTTATGGAAACATTATGAGAGCAAGGTTCAGTTCTCACGAAGGATTGAGAAGAGACTGAATGAAAGGGGAGGGAGCTGCTTGGTCTGAGGTGTTTTCTCTGGACTGCACAGTATATTGCAAATGTATTGGCAAAGACAATATCCATTTGGCAAGAAACTAAATATATTGCAATGTTGGATAAAGTCATATAGGAAATTACATTCAAAATAATGTCAAATCTAATTAGCATTTCTGTTTGGCTACAACGTTTTTTTTTTAATGTATGACCTAATCTCAAATTATTTCACAGTTTAGGCCTTGTTTGGTCCTAGTTTGGTCCTAGTTTGGTCCTGGTTTAATCCTGTTTAGTCCTGGTTTAGTCCTGGCTTGGTCCTGGTTTGGTCCTGGTTTAGTCCTGGTTTAGTCCCAGATTGGTTCTGGTTTAGTCCTGGTTTAGTCCCAGTTCGGTACTGGTTTAGTCATGGTTTAGTCATGGTTTAATCCTTGTTTAGTCCTGGTTTAGTCCTAGTTTGGTCCTAGTTTAGTCCTGGTTTAGTCCTGTATTAGTCCCCATTACTTATTATTTCTGCTTAAATTGCATTGCTAATTTGAAATGCTATGTCCAAAAGCATATCCAAATATACTCAACATTTCCTTATGCTGTGCAGCCCAACTCTGGACTAGCCCTGCTCTGTGTGTGTCCTGATTGTGCAGTCTCCCTCTGGCAACGGTCACAAAAGCCTCCATTTATCTGTCCCCTGCATCTCACCCTTATTGAGACCGGGCCCTGAAAAGCCGGGCAGCCATCACATGTGCCACAGGCTTGACATGGCTTTTCCCTTGTTAACACTTTTTTAGTCTCGCACACACAGCGCTGCCGACAAACCGCTAAAAAGCTCTAGTACATCTGTTCTATATATTTGCATTTCTTTGGTTGGGCTCACAATGCAGCACTTGACTCGATGGAAAGCGAACATTCTCAGTCAGGCGTGAGAAACCCTCCCTGTCAATGAGGCCCTTTTTTGCACCCTTTTTTAGTTTCTTGAACCAAGGAAACGACACATCCAGACAAGCAGCTTGCACCAAACACAATCTGTCAACTTTACAACAGACGGAGGAGCGTTCATTCACTATTCTCACTATTCGCACTCATCAGTTTCTATTTACCCAGAGTTCTTTGGGAGCAGAAAAGGGGACCAAGTGCGTTTTTAGGCCATCGCAATGTGTGCTATTCAGCGATCTGTGGCTCTAATTGCAGACCAAGAGGAATTTTCTACATCTCTTGCATTGAGGCTCAACAGCTGCAGCTGGCATGGGCATGTGGTGGGCGTGTTCACAGGAGGTGTGGCAGCTCAAAGGGTGTCAAAGACTCACCTCCCACCAAGAGCCACCAACACGTGTATGCAGCCATAAACACACAATGTCCCTGTAGAAGAATGTATATCTATGGACCCATCAGAACCATAAGATGTGTTTTTTAATGAGATCATCAAAAATGGGTAGGCTGCAATGTACCCATTTAGAGTTGTCCATACATTATAGTATGCCATTTATAAATAAATATGTCAAAAATAACTTGGGTGTGTACCTGAGTCTTGGTTTAGCAAAATGAAGGGAAGGGTCTGTTTGACTTTTTTGATTTATCTGAATGTTTTTGGCAAATTATTTCCCTAAAACTACATTCTTCTTCCAGTCTATATCAATCCAGTTTGGTGTCTTTAAGATATGTAAATGTATGTAAAATTAGAAAGTGATCCATCAATTTGTTTTTGAGTTATCGCCTAGGACAACGTAAGATTGAGTTCACACGTAGGATCTGTGGATCTGGACGGGGGTGATTCCATAATATCGTCAAAACATTTGTTTCGCTGATATAATAAATAAAGCAAAAGTACTATAGAAATGCAATGCTCTGGACTCACTGGATTGGCTATTGGCTCAATATTGACTTACAACATGTGAATATCTCACTTGCCATTTACGCAATAGTCTTGTCAATTAGTGTTAGGCTAAATGTTAAATTCTAAACTCTTTGCTAAATGTACTGTAACTAACTGTACAGATCTGTTCATGGTGAGCTTCCTCCAGTAGCACTGAGAATCCTATACATTATACTACAACTCAACAGCATATTATGGTCCTGCAAATTTCAGTCAGCAACCATAAAAAAATCTCCTAACACTGCATTCCTAAGCAGCAGGTGATCTCCATCTCATTTACTGCTGGAATAAAAAATGGACTTGAACCCAACTTTTGTCTTTACTGCACCTCGTTACATAGGAGTCCCTCCCCCTCCTTGGACAGCTAAGTGGGCTAAAGCGGGGAGGTAGATGAGCACAGATGAATTCATTTCCACTGATGCAACCTGACATGACAGCCTCCAGTGATCGAGTGAACTCTGACCTTTCAAACTGATCGAGGCCAACGATCTGATGAGCTGCTCGTATGACGGGGGATGGGGTGAGGCCTAATATGGGGACTGTATGGGGGATGGATAAAAAAACATGACCCTATGGAGGCCAAGAACGTTGTGACCGGACAATAAAAAATATATAGACAAATGTTACACGAGAGCCCTGGGGGTTTCCTAGAATAACTATTAATAAACAATAAGAAAGGATCTTTAAAAACCAAAATGACAGAACTGCCACATAACGGGAGGCGTACCCCAGATGACCAGGAATAGTTCAAGCTATTAGAAGCACACTCACTATAGCAAAACTAAGCAATTTTGTCCTGCTAATATGATACAGTAAACCCCATTGTAATTAATCATTTTTATAGCTTTACCTGTGAGCTGAATTAACACCAAATAAATTATTCCTGGTGGGATTAATAAAGTCATCTACTTTTGAATGACTAATTATTAGCATTTTTTATACGTACATATTGTACTCAGTTAAGCATAGGTTATTTTTTAAAATTTCAATAAATGCCTGTTAATTGCCTATAGTCCTATTTTCAACATTTACATCACAGATCAAGCTAGTGCCATTATATGCGGCCATTACAGCAGGTTATCTACATTTTACACTCTGGGACCTCGTTAAGCTGCCTTTGTTTCGCTGTTCCTGGTGGCAGTATAGTGAGGCTTATTTTCCTCCAGCAAGGTCTCACTAGTGAATGGGTATTAAGTACATAATATTTGTATATTTCTGAATGAAAGAGACCCTAACATTTGACACTCACTGGCCACTTTACAGGGTAGACCTTGTACCTAATGAAGTGGCCCGCCAGTGGGGTCTTCTGCTGCTTTGGCGCACCTGCTTTATGTTTCGCCATCTTTGACGTAACAAGGGGTTATCTGAACTAATGTTGTCTTTCTGTTATTTCAAGTCACATCTGCCACTCACCGGAAAAATTATATGGGAAAATCAAATTAGATCATCAATTTCTGAAATATATCTACTTTATTTGCAAATTTAGGGTGTTTATTAAAGTGGCCAGTGAGTTACTTTTTTAACTGATTTCAGGAAAAAGGTGAAAAAAGTGCACTCACAGGAAGGAGTCTGGCCTTAATCACAGAACTTGGCACGACTTTACAGCAGCATCCCAAATAAGCAGCGATTTCCCTATTGCTCTCGTCCTTATCTCTAAACTACAGCCGGCTCTGAAGAATGTCAGCAAGATGGCACGGTTCGGTGTAAGCACCAGGAGCTGGTTTGGCGGCAGTTCAACCCACATTCGGGGTCACAAACCTGAAGGAGCCGACGGGGGAAGTCTTGATTTCATTATGGTAGCTTATTGGAAACACAGCAATGGATGTTTCCAGCAGGGATTGATAAGAAGCTAGACTCCCACAGACCTCGGATATAAATACCAATGTGATCTTCTTAGTACAGAGATCATACAAAGCCTCCTGGAGACATTTGTTGAAATGAATAACCGTGTTTGGGCATGACCTTGAAATGTGGCCTCAAAAATGTAAAACACTCAAATTCTCCATAATATTAGCTGTGGTAGACAATAGGGCTGTACTCAAAAAATCAATACGGCAATATATTGTTAATATGTACTCCTCATTGATGCAAGCATCGATTCAGAGGTTACTGTATCGATACATGTTGTTTGTGGTTTGTCAAAGGCAGTAAAAATAGCATGAAATAGCTCATTGACCAAAGTTATGCCCTGCATAGTGATTAGTCTAATAAAAGGGGACAATATTAGCATATTATTATTAGCAAACACGGGAAGCTCCGGTAAACAACAGGCTATAGCCCAGTTAGCTTAGCTTGCTCGCTAACACTAAACTAGGCTACTTTCTGAATGGCAATACAACTGAACACAGGTAGGAATACTGTTAATAAATACTTTCCCCGTCACTTGTGTGAGCATTAAATCATAAAGTGAAACAGGCTAAAACACCTAATGTGTGGCTCTATACTGCTGTGTCCCTGGACCTGTTGCTGGTGTAATAGAGCACAGGAGCAGAGTCAAGTAAACTTAAAGAAGACTTTGTGGCCAGACACATGCTGCTGCAACGCAGAGCTTTACTGAATAAATGAAATGCGAGTCGATCAATAAAATGAGGTGGACCAAGATGCCACTGGCCAATTAGTCACTAAAGACTAAAGGCTGTTTTTATTGTTCAAATAGGCCTAACTGTTATTGCCTTGGTCATTTGTCACAGGCAGCAATAGTTACTGGACTTTGATTATGGCATTATAAGGCTTATAGCCTGTTTTACAAGTTCTGATATTAGGTCATATCATAGTTTCTGTTATTGAGGATAATAAAAAACATTATTATATCGGCGAAAACAGCGTGTCGCCGATATTATGGAATCACGTCGGTGCGCGTCCGCGTCCGCGTCCGCAGATCCTAGCTGTGAACGCGATAACTCAAAAACGAATTGCC